>CM042391.1:35167977-35460477 GCA_023634145.1 Thymallus thymallus
GGAAGAGAGAGTGGGTTCAAGCAGAATGATGCACTCCATCAGGAGTAAACCATGATGACTGAACATGCTTATTGAACATGATGATTGAACATACTTATTGAACATGCTCATTTTTATGCATAATGTGACATCCAGCAAAAGAGACTAAATAATTCCATGCTGATGTTTCGGAATGTGCAAATTCCGTCCAAAAGCCCCAAGCTCATCTAGAAGCCACCAATCACAGAGCACTACCGGCTGTGAAGTGAATAGGTGTTGGGCAACATTTGACCTTCGAGCACACGTTATGAATAAAAATAAATGAATAAAAATATTGCTCTTTGACAAACAGCCATGTTAGGGCTGGATTCAATATGTAGCGCTGAAGAACAGTGCTACAGGGCGATAGAAATGTAAAGCCAATGTTCCCAGACAAGCATTTAGCTGCACCCGCAATAACGTCTGCTAAATACAGTATGTGACCAATAACATGTGATTTGATTTGATTTGATATGTCAGCTTTATCGGAAAATACTTTTACATTTCAATCACACTATATCGCTGAACTTCAGTGATATGCATTGAATCCAACCCTAAGTCAATGTGAGAGAATAGCTGCTTTGTTATAAAGGGTATAGAAACATACGTAGGGTATTGACTCTTCATGTCCTGCATATAAATGCTTTATGAACGCTACATATCAACACTAATTAAAGTGTTACCATGTTTTTATTTTAAAGGGGTAGTCCATCCAAGTTACAAAATAACTTAGGCCTATATGTTTCCTTACCTTGAAACCAGACAGAGGGCAAGAACAGATTGCCATCCACACTCTGGGTTTGTAACCACAAAAAATGTGTGCAGTATTGAAGGTCCCCAAGAACACAGTGGCCTCCATCATTCTTAAATGGAAGAAGTTTGGAACCACCAACACTCTTCCTAGAGCTGACCGCCTGGCCAAAATGAGCAATCGGGGAGGTGACCAAGAAGCCGATGGTCACTCTGAGAGAGCTCTAGAGTTCCTCTGTGGAGATAGGAGAACCTTCCAGAAGGACAACCATCTCTGCAGCACTCCACCAATCAGGCCTTTATAGCCAGACGGAAGCCACTCTTCAGTAAAAGGCACATGACAGCCCGCTTGTAGTTTGCCAAAAGGCACCTAAAGACTCTCAGACCATGAGAAACAAGATTCTCTGGTGTAATGAAGCAGAGATTGAACTCTTTGGCCTTAATGCCAAGCGTCACATCTGGAGAAAACCTGGCACCATCCCTACGGTGAAGCGTGGTGGTGGCAGCATCATGCTGTGGGGATGTTTTTCAGCGGCAGGAACTGGGAGACTAGTCAGGATCGAGGGAAATATGAACGGAGCAAAGCACAGAGAAATCCTTGATGAAAACCTGCTCCAGAGTGCTCAGGACCTCAGACTTGGGCGAAGGTTAACCTTCCAACAAGACAACAACCCTAAGCTCACAGCCAAGACAACGCAGAAGTGGCTTCGGGAAGTCTCTAAATGTCGTTGAGTAGCCCAGCTAGCACCCGGATCGAACATCTCTGGAGAGACTTGAAAATAGCTGTGCAGCGACATTCCTCATCCAACCTGACATAGCTTGTGATGATCTGCAGAGAAGAATGGGAGAAACTCTCCAAATACAGGTGTGCCAAGCTTGTAGCGTCATAACAAAGAAGAATCGAGGCTGTCATTAATGCCAAAGGTGCTTCAACAAAGTACTGAGTAAAGGGTCTGAAAACTTTTACTAATGTAAATGTGATCATTTGAGAGTTTGTTTTTTTTATAAATTTGCTAAAACTTCTAAAAATCTGTTTTGGAATTGTCATTACTGGGTATTGTGTGTAGATTGATGAAGGGGAAAACAACTATTTAATCAATTTTAGAATAAGGCTGTAACGTAACAAAACGTGGGAAAGTGAAGCGGTCTGGATACTTTCTGTATGCACTGTACCTGACAGCTGTTGTTTTTCTGTCCCAGTTCCAGGTCTGCGCTATTTTACCTTTATTGGATTGATGGTTTATTTCTACTAGTGGTGTTTTTTTGTAATGAAGTTTATCCTCTGATGTAAACTCCCCGAATTCGAGGAGTTACGTGGGAATTGAACCAGTTCTGGATTTGTTTTTAGGCTGTAGATGTCTTTGTGGAGGCGCCAGAGACAAGCAGAAAGATTTACAGAAACGTTTAAGGTTGTACCGTTCAACTCAATATGCGTATTTATGATTCCTGTCGCTAACTAAGGCAGTACAACCTTAATCATTCAAGTTTTGTCTCCTTACAGATACTGAATTCTAATGTATGATGTTCACAGGTAAATAGTTTGTGAAAATGTGTTGTGTGGGTTCTCAATGAATTAGACCTTCTTGAAGTGTGGATGTCATCGAGGTAGCAATCTCATCAAGGTGCTTCAGGGGTCAAAGGATGAGAATACTCCTATGATGAAGAGGGTTCAAGGGTTATTTTTTCTCTCCAGAGCATACGTACAGGAACACATTTTATTAAGGGAAAATTGCCTGTGTTTTGTCAGGGTCACATTTAAAAAGCTCTAGCAATGAGCTTATTTCCCGAATGACGCAGCGGTCTAAGGCACTGCATCTCAGTACTAGAGGCGTCACTACAGACCCTGATTCGATCCCGGGCTGTATCACAACCGGCCGTGATCGGGATTCTCATAGGGCAGCACACAATTGGCCCAGCGTCGTCCGGGTTAGGGGATAGTTTGGCCTTTGTAAATTAACTGACTTGCCTAGTTAAATAAAGGTTAAATAAAAATGTAAAAAAAAAAATAAAGCTTTGAAACTCATGGAGACTTTAATCTGAAGTATGTGCAACATTATACAGAGCTAACACTTTCTTATTAAGTTTAGTCCCCTGTCATTGAGTGGGTTCACAGGCTAATCCATTTTTTCACATTACCTGAAGAGTGAAGCATTGCATACCGCACATTGCAACATCTACTTGACAGCAGAAAAATCCCACTACATGTGGATAAGGATTTAACTACCCCCTCTTCCCTACTTCTCCTGCTCCTTTCTCCTCCCAAGGGACTGAGGAGAATGGGATAGCGTCGCGGCTCTGAGAGCTGGAGATGAGAGAGGGAAAGCGGCCAGATCGCTCTACAATGTAGTAATGTGATTAAATCATACAGTGACAGGCAGAGCAACAGAGCCCTGTCTTGGAGTGCATCCCAAAAGGCATCCTATCACCTATATAGTGCACTACTTTTGACCAGACCAGTCTGGGCCCTGGTCAAAGTAGTGCACTATATAGGGAGTAGAGTGCTATTTGGGATGCAGACTTGGTCTGTTCCGGTTTCAGCTGTGATGGTCCTCTTTAGACTACTGATGCACTAGCTGGAGGAATGATCTGAGGTAAAGGCAGGCTATGTGTAAGGTATGATCACTCCCAGCCGGAGTGAGAGAGGAGAGGAAACACTAAAGCAACAGAAGGAGACAGACATGGTCAAACATTTGACATATGGAATGCATTGCTTTGATTGCGTGTTATGTTATATGTAATATGATATTTGATCTTTTCCACCTGAACAGATGCAGAGATGTTCCATGGGCATTGTTAGAATGGTCTTTGTTTCAGAGACATGAAGGTTAGGCTTCATTTAGTGAATACCAAATAAAGGGAAAAGGTACAGTCACAGATACTGAACACTACTGAACAGTACTGAACGCTACTGACCGCTACTGAACACTACTGAACACTACTGAACGCTATTGAACACTACTGAACACTGCTGAACACAGCTGAACACTGCTGAACACTACCGCACATCTTACACCTAGGTCTTTGTTGTCGTCCCCCTACTTAACATTATTCAGAAAACTACACATTTCAGTGGTGGAGTACAGGTCTGACATATCCTCTCATCTTTTTCCGATGAAGAAACCGTTGGTATGTCGTGGTGTGGCGTAGTGTAGCTGTCCATTTTTTATTACACCAGCAGATCGCTATGGGCCCTGGTCAAAAGTAGTGCACTATATTCTGAATAGGGTGATCAATAAAGTACCTATCTATCTATCTATCTATCTATCTATCTATCTATCTATCTATCTATCTATCTATCTATCTATCTATCTATCTATCTATCTATCTATCTATCTATCTATCTATCTATCTATCTATTTGGGACACAGACCTTTTTATCTGGTGATTGTTCATGTGTGATACTTGTAGCAGAAGTTTTCAAGTGTTTAAACCCATTTGGTGGAGTGTCTGTTTTATTAAACCACTGACATTCTTAAAGCTTCACTTGATAAAATAATTTTTTCATAATTCATATCCGTAATAATCAATTTGTTAACAGTATACTTATAACAATAGGAATATCTATTTTAATAAGATTTTAATGCATGCATCAATTATGTATAGCCGTACATTGGCCTACAGTAACCCTGGTTATTTACAGCACTAGTGAAAAGATCCTGGTCGCTAGGTGGCTTAAAATGTATTAAAACACAATACAATGCATTACAATAAAATACACTATTCAACAAGTTTGCTTTAAGAAAATAATTTGAACCATACCTTTGGCTACAGTAACCCCAGTGTTTACATGTTTACAGCACTACTGAAAATATTCTGGTGGCTGAAAACAGTTCAAAACACACAATACAATGAAAGGAAAAGGACTCATTCACAATCCAAAGACGTGGTCCTGTTCCCTCTTTAAAAGGTTGGTGTGGAATACAGGAGAGCCACTAGGGAGAATAGGCACAGACCTGGTACATGACAAGATTACAAACGAATGACAAAACCACCACAGGAATTAAACCGAAAGGAACCCAGTTAGAATAATAACATTTATCTAGGGTGTTTTCCAAATGGCACCCTAAAACCTATGTAGTAAGTGCACTCACTACTTTTGACCAGGGCCCAAAGTAGTGCACAATATAGGGAATAGGGTGCCATTTGGGATGCACCCACACGTGCCTTGCATGGCCAGTCTGAATCAAAAGCCAAGTACTTAATGAGGACCAATTCCCTTCCCGTTCAGACACACAGTTCTATTTACAGTCTTAAACAGAATACATTTATCATTACAGTCCAATTCGCATTCTTATGTATCTCCTCTCCTACTACTTTTTGGTACTGGAAAATGAAACTAGTGTTTCTTATTGGACAAATTCAGGTAATCGCTCCCCGGGATATGAATAAAGTAGTTAAAACAAAATCTCTCTCTCTTTCTGAGCAATAGTATTAGTATAAGATAATATAATTTCCCAATGTTTTTGAGCATACAATACAGCTCAGTATTTGAATTATTTATTTTATACAGTAATTATTGCTCCTCTTTATCAAGGGTGTTAATAATTTAGGACCCCACTGTCTATGCTAATTCAGATCTCTCTTGTCAAATGATTTAACTTTATACCCCACGCGTCCGTGTGAAATAAACCCACAACAAAAGATAGCAGAGAAGAAGGAAATGTCCTAACACAACACAAAGTAGTTAGAAAACACTTACAGCTACTAATTCCCACAGTTGTTCATTATTATCCATAGTAAATGTAATGCTATTATTAAATACATTAAATATCTTATGTTATATTATAAGTATGTCAACATGCTTTAACATGGATATGAACGTGGCAACCTCAAATAATGTCAATACTAATATCCACAGGGTATAGAGACTATTTCCCCCAGTAAGTGCTTGGGTCACTCTTAGTTTCTTAATTTATTTTTCATTATGCCTGTTAGAATTCCCCCAAAATAAGTGAGAGAGAGAGAGAGGAGAGAGAGAGGAGAGATGGTGGAATAGATCTCAAAACAGAGACTAGAGAGGGAGAGTGCTCAGAACACACACAGGCATTGTGTGCTCCCCGTGGCTGGTTAAAGGAATGAGCAACTGCCCCTGGTCAGGGCCGGTCCTTGGCAAGACCAAAGAATGCCTGCACGCAAAACTAGAATAGTCCCAGTAAGCTAAAAGACGTATTTTCCAGATATTGAAGTTAAGTTCAATTTAGGTTCTGAATGAATGGTGAAAGTACATATTTTCCGTACGTTTAAAATACAGATTTTCCAGAATGTTGAAAAACATGTACTTTCCAGAAGTTTAAATCAGGTTAATCTGAACCAAACATAGACATTTTATTTATTTATTTTTATTTAACTAGGCAAGTCAGTTAAGAACAAATTCTTATTTACAATGACGGCCTACCTACAGGACAGCCATAGTAGTACGGCGCCCCTGGAGCAAATTAGGGTGAAGTGCCTTGCTCAAAGACACATCGACAGGTTTTTCACCTTGTCGGCTCGGTATTTGAACCAGCAACCTTTCGGTTACTGGCCCAACGGTTACCTGCCACACTCTATGATCTATGATTGGTTCAGATTTGGTTTGCACCGGACCAAAAATCAATGTCCGTGGATGTTGAAATCAAGGCTGGTCTGGACCGCACCAAATCTGAACCAAACATAGACATCTATGATTGGTTCAGATTTGGTTTGCACTGGACCAAAAACCAATGTCCATGGATGTGGAAATCAAGGCCGGTCCGGACTGCACCAAAAATAGACGTCCAAAAGACATTGGTTCGTGCTTACTGGGGTGTACCCTACCATGTCAGCCACAATGGAATTTTATGATTTCCCCATCCATGTGGTAGGGCCACCATTTGTAAAACAGTCTGTTGCATTGGCTTTATTAGTCCTGATTTTACGTGACTAATCAATTTGGCTATTTAAGTTCTGAATTTCAACTTACCCAACTTTATCAGAAGTTATTGTGACCCTATTTGCAATGTTTACACAGCGGAACATGCAGAAGTATTTGCTTTATCGCTATGATCAGCTTGCCAAAAATCATGTCAATGGGTTGAAACTCCTGGACAGTTGTAATTGTCCATTTTTATTTGATTTGGCACCATGTAGGTTAGCTATTTGATCGGAGAAACCTGCATAATGTAAAGAGTGTCCATCTCATTACATTGTCATACATTCTATCTCTAGCCTGTAGCCTACGTAATATTCCACTACTTTTGACCGGGGGTGTATATCTGTTTTTTGGACGGAACATTGGTGGAGCACCGCAGCAATGCGTCTCTCCAACAGCACCCTGGAGAGGTGCGCTGGGAATTGACAAGCAAAATATTTTGCGCCCCTGCCTTTTACAAAGTGGGCACTGCTTATCACAGGGTGGCATCAACACTCACCTAGCCCTTATGCCAATGGTTGAGACGAATTGTCAATGTTTTGGGGCAGAATTATGTGAGGTTTTATTTGTTGTTGTTAGAGATGAGTCAGTTTAGCTCAGAAAATGCCGACCTCGCCAATCTGCTGTCACAGGCGGCCGCCTAATCCTGCCAATTGAGCGGGCCGGCCGTGCCCCTGGTGGTCCTAGACAGTAATACGAGAACAGGGCTTGTATTCATAAAGCGTCTCATTTGAGTGCTGATTTAGAATCAGTTTAGCCTTTTAGGTCACAATGAATAAGGTTACATCCTAGATCAGTTCTTCTATTCTGATATGCTTGATACATACGGCCCCAGGTATAATCTACGGTAGTAGCAGTGGCAGGATACAGAAGGGGACAGGTATCAGATGGATAGCCCATGCTGCTGCTACTGCCCCATGCTCTATTAAAGTAAGGGAAAGAGAATATACACTCAGCTCCTTATCCTCTGGTGCGGTGTCTAACATCCCCCTCGGGGCGAACGGCACGGCTCCTCTGGTCTCTAACATCCCCCTCAGGGCTAACGGCTCGTCTCATCTGGTGTGGTGTCTAACACCCCTCTAAGGGCGAACAACTCGTCACATCTGGTGTGTTGTCTAACACCGCCTCGCCTCGTCTCATCTGGTGTGTTGTCTAACACCCCCTCATCACCTCTGGTGTCTAACATACCCCTCGGGAATAACGGCTCATCTATTCTGATGTGGTGTCTAGCATCCCCCTTGTGGCTAACAACTTGTCTCCTCTGGTGTCTCAGGGCTAACGGCTCATCTCCTTTGGTGTCTCGGGGCTAACGGCTCGTCTCCTCTGGTGTCTAGCATCCCACTCAGGGCTAACGGCATGTCTGATCTGGTATCTAGCATCCCTCTGTGTTAGTGAAGTGTTGACTTCTTCACTAGTTTCTTAAAACAACTTTTTCCCGCACTCTCTCTCTCTCAAAATGTTCAATCAAAATGTATTTATAAAGCGCTTTTTACATCAGCCGATGTCACAAAGTGCTATACAGAAACCCAGCCTAAAACCCCAAACAGCAAGCAATGCAGATGTAGAAGCACGGTGGCTAGGAAAAACTCCCTAGAAAGGCAAAACCTAGGAAGAAACCTAGAGAGGAACCAGGCTCTGAGGGGTGGCCAGTCCTCTTCTGGCTGTGCCGGGTGGAGATTAAAACAATTTATGGCCATTAAGGCCAGTTCTTTCTCCAAGATGTTCAAATGTTCATAGATGACCAGCAGGGTCAAATAATAATAAAAGTAGTTGTGGAGGTTGCAACAGGTAAATACATCAGCAGTGAATGTCACTTGGTTTTTCTCTCTCTCTCTCTCTCGCACTTGCACTCTCTTTCTCTCTCTCGCACTCGCACTCTCTCTCACACTCTTTCTCTTTCTCCAGACTTCCGGGACTGTAGATTCTCAGCGAGCCGGCGCGTTGTTTCCATGGGACAGGAGACTCTTGCTGGCGTGAGCTGATAAGACAGGAGACTCCTGCTGGCGTGAGCTGATAGGACAGGAGACTCCTGCTGGTGTGAGCTGATAGGACAGGAGACTCCTCCTGGCGTGAGCTGATAGGACAGGACACTCCTGCTAGTGTGAGCTGATAGGACAGGGGACTCATGCTGGCGTGAGCCGATAGGCATGCTTCCTTCCTTCTTTCCTTCCTTCTCCCTGGAATCTTGTACAGAGCTACAGGCCATGTCTGAATACCCATACTTGCATCCTAAAATAGTAAGCCACTGAGTATGTGAATTTCTTTTTTTTTATAGTATATGAAATTTAGAAAATCTAGTATACTATAAATGTGCGGATGTAGTATCTAGTAGATCTAGTAGAATTTGCTCATAGAGATAGATACAGTTCACTACTTGGAAATCTCTCCAGGTGGCAGTATGCACCTGTTCAGTTTGTTTACCAACTCATAGAAGTAGAAGAATAAGAAAATGGACTACTTCAAAATGGAGATGGCCTCAATGGCTCTGCCCATGCCCTCACAGACACCATAATTCGACAGATACAAATATGATGCACACTATTGAGGAAGATACTCATCTTTTCACATCCACGTGTCTTTGACAACAACAGCTGATAATCAGAACAGGGGATGCGCTCTACAAAAATGAAAGAATGGCGGGGAACAAGCAAGATTGCACATTCAAATGCACCAGTAAGGATGAGTAGTACATGTACGATGATATTTGTTACTTACTACATATGTAAACAGTACGTGTGTGTGTGTGTGTGTGTGTGTGTGTGTGTGTGTGTGTGTGTGTGTGTGTGTGTGTGTGTGTGTGTGTGTGTGTGTGTGTGTGTGTGTGTGTTTGTGTGTCAGGGTTTCAGTTAGCCGGTAATAGCCGGCTTTTGGACTTATTTTTTTGGGAAAAGACGATAAATAAAATTGCCAATGGCCACCGGGAGAAGAACAACAATCCCATTATTTTAACCTATTCATTGACACAAATACATTTGACCGGTCACGCTTGTGGGTGGGTCTGTGGGTCTGTCTTGTGGGTCTGTGGGTTAATCTGCATAATTTAGTGGAATTAAATAGTCACTTGTTTATATTCTTTATGTATCTTATTTATCACACATGCAGAGCATAGGGCCTACAGATACAGAGCCTTTGACCGTAAAATCTGTCAGACAGTGATTTTATAAGCCCAATCATTGTGCAACAATTCTAAATGCAATCCTGTGTTAAAAATATTTTTGGGCCACGATTAAAAAGAGCTACTATTTTTATTTCTCAATTTGTAGGCTAATGAGACTCCCAATCACGGCCGGTTGATTGGGAGTCTGGATTCGAACCAGGTTGTCTGTAGTGACACCTCTAGCACTGAGATGCAGTGTCTTAGACCACTGGCCACTTGGGAGTGAGCACTACCCGGTGAGTGAGCAATGCGCATAATTCACTCTATCATTGTTGGGTCAGTGCCACTTAAAAGTTAGTTTTTGGACAATAATTTCCTCCTCCAGGTTAGATGGACGTCATATTCTATTTGTGTCTCCCCTTCTCATAGGCAATGACGGACTGGCCATCTGTGGCACCGGGAGTTTTCCCGGTGGGCCATTTGACAATTGGGGCCGATGCAATGCAAAATATAAATAACCAAGTGCTATGTGTCTGACTGGCCCAGGCGAGTGGGCTGCCGGCCCACTGCCACTGCGGTTGGGTATTACATCTGTCAGCCTCTCTCTCCCAACCAATTACTTTTGGTCCAGTTCATTCTAACTTTACCTGGGCCCCGCACCTTTCCCATCTCTGTTAAGTGGTGACATTTAGGTAAATATTGGAGTGGAGCAAGCTGGACAAACAAAAAGAAAAAAAAACGTAAAGGTGGTGCTGAAAAGCGGACAGAGAAGAGGTTGAAGTCCCTTGAGGCTGATGCAGCCAAATGTTTTAAAATAACAAATTATTAATTTGGCACTGTTACCAGTCAATCATCTCAGCCTAGTGAAGGCACTGGCAGCAGAGAGGAGAGAGAGCAGAGAGAGCAGCCCATTGAGCCCAGCGATACCAGTTCAATTGTTAGTCAAGGTTTTGCAGCTGAAGCAGTAAGACAGAATACAATAGGGATAAGATAAGCAATGTTTGGGTTTGGCTAGCTGGCTATTTAGCTATATTTAGTGCATTTTGTTGAAACAAGCTCTCGTCAATGTCACTTTTTGGGAACCAACTAATCACAGCCTGGATGGGGCGGCACATTAAAAAAAGGTTGAGCAAACTACAGCAAACTTTTGAAATGTTGAATTCATTGCTATGCCTGAATGGTTATGATTATTGACAAGTTATTACTTAGCATTAACAAATTAGAGACTAACCACCAATGTAGACAATTTTTCTTGCACAAGGATTTAATTATAAATGTTGACTGTGTATTTCTTAAACTGCTGTATTGTCCAATTGGAATTAATATTATACTAGTGGTATGTAGTATACCATTATATGAAATTATATGAATATACTAACATTATATAATTTATATATTAATATTATACTACATTATATTTTTATTTGATGTTATAATATTATACTAATATACTAATTTATACTAATTACTCATCCAGGTTGAGGATAGTGCATCTGCAGTAGACAGATGTAGATTAAGCCAGAGCCAGGATGCCACTGCCACCCCAATTTTTGATTATTTTAAGAAGCCGAAGTCAGGGGACCTAGATGTGTTTTTTAGTTTCCACCCCCAACAAAAGTGTGAAAAGTCTGTGGTGCAGAAGGTTTTCTTTTGTAAAGATGGGACCAACAGGAAGTGGTTGTCATACAGTGAAGAGAACCATGCTTTCTTCTGCTCCATTTGTATGGCATTTGCAAAGCCCACAGAGAACAGCCCTTTCATGAATGGAATGGCAGACTGGGAGCATATCCATCAGAGTGTGGAAGAGCATGAGAAGAGCATTATACATTGAGGTATTGCTGAGGACTACTTTCTAAGGTCCTCCAAAGGTAACATTGAGAGCCTGTTCATCGGCAGTCAGATGTCTGCTCATAGAGAGCAAGTGCCCAGAAGAAGGCAAGTGCTAGAGCGCATTATAGATGTTGTTAAAGTCATAGGCAAGAGGGGTCTGAGCTACAGAGGCATGCAGTCTGAAGCAGCTTATACGCTAGATGACAGCAGCATTGACCATGGCAACTTTTTAGAGATTATCATTCTGCTGGGAAAGTACGACCTGTGTATGAAAGAGCATCTCACTGCCTACATAGAGAAAAGCAAAAAACTGCATCAGTCTGAATAAAAAGGGGCCAGAGGCTCTCTAATCACTCTATTATCAAAGACTACCAACGATAACGTCATTACCATAATCCAACACACAATGCAGGCCACCATATCCAGGAAGCTGGTATGTTTTCAGTCCAGATTGACACTACACAGGACATTACAACACAAGATCAATGCTCTGTCATAGTCAGATATGTGACGAACGTCATCCATGAGAGGCTTGTGGCTGTGGTGAAATGCGAGGCATCCACTGGACAATACTTTGTCCAGGTACTGAAGTACTGGAAAACATTAAGCTTGACATCAGCAAGTGCATTCGCAATTCCACTGATGGAGCCTCCAGTATGCAAGGCCAGTATAAAGGCTTCTCTGCCGTGCTCTCTGCAAAGTCCACCAATCAAGTGCATGCGAGGTGCTATGCACACATATTGAACCTTGTTTTGGCAGACACAACAGAGAGTGTCTTGGCAAGTGGGTCACTTTTTTCTATCATTAACAAAATAGCTGTGTTCTTCCATGAATCCTACCAGAGGATGAACATTTGGGAGAAGGAGAGCAAGGACCCAAGACACAGATGTCTTGCTTTAATTGGAGAGACACCCTGGTGGGCTAAAGACAGTGCCTTAAAGAAGGTCTTCGGAACTTTGGGAAATCCAGATGAGGGTCTGTATGTTGATGTCCTTCAAACTCTTTCAACCATACAAGATCAGAAAAACATCAACACTACTGCACAGGTCAAGGCACAAGGATGCATTGAGGGGTTGCTGAAGTATGAAACAATACTTACAGCTCAGATATTCGTCAGAATATTTCAGGTCACCTCACCAGTCTCAAAATATCTTCAAACAAGTGGAATGTACATTATGTCTGTGCATTGTACGGTTGTGTCTACAGAGGAGCAGCTGTAAGGAATGGCAAGAGATTTTGAAAAAGTCAAGGCAGCTACAGACACATTTGTTCAGTGGGCCAAAAAGAAGTTGCAGGAATGGGATGAGGAAACAGAGCTGGAGTTAGAGACTACTCTGCCAACGAAAAGGGCTCGAAAGTAAAAAACCATGCCTGGAGAGATGGCACAAGATGAGACTCTTACTGGGGCAGAGAGTGCATACAGGATTGGTATCCATGATCAAATTCTGGATACAGTTATAGATAGCATCCATCTGCGATTTCTGAGTAATGGCACTTTCTATGCCGACATGGCTCTTCTGGACTCTAAAAACTTTAGTCAGCTAACATCCAGTGCCAGTGGTCTTCCACAGACAGCCCTTCAAGAACTAAGCAAATGTTTGATAAAATTTGACAGCAGAGCAATGGTGGCCAATTTACAGAGTGAGCCCATGAGTCCGGCAGAACAGTGGACTAGGTTAAAACAATCAAGATTTGAAGAATACACAACCAGGACTATGGAGGATCATGGACCTGAAGGAAATGAAGACGAGGTGGAGATGGTGAACAAGAGCTGTTCATCTTGCAAGGAACGTCCGGTATGTTGCTACCGTACTCTTAGTCAGTACAACCTATTGACCGACGAATACCACATCCTGGGCCTTGCTTGCAAGTTCCTACTTACCCTGTCAGTAACCCATGTAGCTTGCGAGCAGAGCTTCTCTACTCTGAAATTAATCAAGAGTAGGCTCAGGAGCACTCTATCTCAACAGCATCTGGAGGCTTTTATGCTCATGGCTACTGAGCGTGATGTTTTAATGGCCCTGGACAGTGACCTGGTTATAGATGGCATTGCTGAGAGAAGTGAGCTGCTGCAGAAATTGCTAATTTAAGGAGGCAGGAAATATGCTGGTCAGATGGTTCCAGAGATTCTTGCCACCTTGCTGCCAGAGCCATTGTGCCAATATGTGCTCCTTCAAGCCAGCCTCCTCCTAAGGGCAATATTTTACTAAAGTTATTGTTATAAATATTGTTCAGTATCTTGTTTACATAAAGTGTGGCGTGGGTTGTGTGGGTGGTGGTGTATTGCTGGGGGGGTTTGAGTGGGCAATTTTTCATTCCCAGTCCGTATCTGCTCATAGGCCTATTATATATACAACGTCATTTTTATTGATATGTTTGTCAGTGTATGCTACCCTGTAATTTGTCGTATTAAAAAAGATGCTTCTGTGCAAGATTCCAGTGCAAAGACAGAAGAAACTATCTGATATAGCCTATAGCCCAGGCCTCTAAGCTATACACGCTCAGCCATGCATTGAACAGTCTTTTTTGCGAACAGTGATTGAGTTATATTATTAGCTTAAATTATGACTTTCCAATCTACTCATCACATTAGGAATAGTAGGCTATCTTACATAAGTCTGCAAATGCGATGATGCATGGAATGCTTTATCATAAAGGTGCATTTTTATGGTGAAAATTTGCTTCCCCAAACTTGAAACACGCGCAGCCTATGCAAAGGCTAGTGATTTAGCTGTTCTTTCCTCTTCTTGTTGGCTGAAGAAAAGTAAATATGTACAGTTATTCTAGCATCTTGAAAATGCCCGGTAAGGACACACAGCATTGCATCCTGAACATGCATGTTCTGTTAAGATGAATTACCATAATCAAAATGTGATTTCTGTCATTCAATAGATTCTAGAACAGGGCTTTCCAACCATGTTGCTGGAAATCAAATCAAATCATATTTGTCACATGCGCCGAATACAACAGGTGTAGAACTTACCGTGAAATTCTTACTTACAAGCCCTTAACCAACAATGCAGTTTTAAGAAAAATAAGTGTTAGGTAAACAATAGATGAGTAAAAAATAGCAGTAAAATAACAGTAAAAATAACAGTAGCGAGGCTATATACAGGGGGTACCGGTACAGAGTCAATGTGCAGGGGCACCGAATAGCCAAGGTAATTGAGGTAATATGTACATGTAGGTATAGTTAAAGTGACTATGCATAGATAATAAACAGAGACTAGCAGCAGTGTAAAAGAGGGGGTGGGGGGTAGCCATTTAATTACATGTCAGGAGTATTTTGGCTTGGGGGTAGAAGCTGTTGAGAAGACATTTGGACCTAGACTTGGCGCTCTGGTACCGCTTGCCGTGCGGTAGCAGAGAGAACAGTCTATGATTAGGGAGCTGGAGTCTTTAACAATTTTTAGGGCCTTCCTTTGACAAGGGGAGGAGAGGATAGGTATGATAGTGTTCTCATTATTGTGCTAGGCAGAGAAACCTTTACAATAGCAGTCCGGAATCCAGGAGTATGTGTCCAAGCTATGTCCAAGCTTACTCTCATTACCAGGTATACTATCATGATCATCCTTCCTGCAGATGCCTTTATATGTCACTCCTATCTCAGCCCACCCACTCCACTCTACCTCCCAGTAACAGCGTCCAGTCAGACCCTCTCCACACAGCACCTGTTCGTGGTCCTCAAATCTCTCTGGGTGATCAGGATATGGCTGCTCCTATTTCACCCATGTCACCTTCCTGTTTTCCTCAGACAGAGAGAGGAGTCTGTGTGCTGTGGTTCGGTCCAGTGTCAGCTCACAGGCATCTAATGGGTAGAGCAAAAAATATATAAATAATACAATCAAAATTAAATATTTTGTCACTTTTTAAAATATCCATCATTTACAGTTGAAGTCGGATGTTTACATGCACAAAGTAGGACATCTACTTTGTGCATGACACAACTAATTCTTCCAACAATTGTTTACAGACAGATTATTTCACTTATAATTCACTATATCACAATTCCAGTGGATCAGAAGTTTACATACACTAAGCTGACTGTGCTTTTAAACAGCTTGGAAAATTCCAGAAAATTATGTCATGGCTTTAGAAGCTTCTGATAGGCTAATTGACATAATTTATTTCAAGGCCTACATTTAAACTCTTTGCTTGAAATCATGGGAAAATCAAAAGAAAAAAATTGTAGACCTCCACAAGTCTGGTTCATTCTTGGGAGCAATTTCCAAACGCCTGAAGGTACCACGTTCATCTGTACAAACAATAGTACGCAAGTATAAACACCATGGGACCACGCAGCCGTCATACCGCTCAGGAAGGAGACACGTTATGTCTCCTAGAGATGAATGTACTTTGGTGCGAAAAGTGCAAATTAATCCCAGAACAGCAGCAAAGGACCTTGTGTAGATGCTGGAGGAAACAGGTACAAAAGTATCTATATCCACAGTAAAACGAGTCCTATATCGACATAACCTGAAAGGCCGCTCAGCAAGGAAGAAGCCACTGCTCCAAAACCGCCATAAAAAAGCCAGACTACGGTTTGCAACTGCACATGGGGACAAAGATTGTACTTTTTGGAGAAATGTCCTCTGGTCTGATGAAACAAAAATAGATCTGTTTGGCCATAATGACCATCGTTATGTTTGGAGGAAAAGGCGGGGGGGGGGGGGCTTGCAAGCCGAATAACATCATCCTAACTGGGAAGCACGTGGGTGGCAGCATCATGTTGTGGGGGTGCTTTGCTGCAGGAGGGACTGGTGCACTTCACAAAATAGATGGCATCATGTGGAAGGAAAATTATGTGGATATATTGAAGCAACATCTCAAGACATCAGTCAGGAAGTTAAAGCTTGGTCGCAAATGGGTCTTCCAAATGGACAATGACCCCAAGCATACTTCCAAAGTTATGGCAAAACGGCTTAAGGACAACAAAGTCAAGGTATTGGAGTGGCCATCACAAAGCACTGACCTCAGTCCTATAGACAATTTGTGGGCAGATCTGAAAAAGCGTGTGCGAGCAAGGTGGCCTACAAACCTGACTCAGTTACACCAGTTCTGTCAGGAGGAATGGGCCAAAATTCACCCAACTTATTGTGGGAAGCTTGTAGAAAGCTACCCGAAACATTTGACCCAAGTTAAACAATTTAAAGGCAATGCTACCAATACTAATTGGGTGTATGTAAACTTCTGACCCACTGGGAATGTGATGAAAGAAATAAAAGCTGAAAGAAATTATTCTCTCGACTATTATTCTGACATTTCACTTTCTTAAAATAAAGTGGTGCTCCTAACTAACCTAAGGCAGGGAATTTTTAGACTGTGGTCCCAGCTCTCTTCAGGTCATTGACCAGGTCCTGCCGTGTAGTTCTGGGCTGATCCCTCACCTTCCTCATGATCATTGATGCCCCACGAGGTGAGATCTTGCATGGTGCCCCAGACTGAGGGAGATTGACGGTCATCTTCAACTTCTTCCATTTTCTAATAATTGCGCCAACAGTTGTTGCCTTCTCACCAAGCTGCTTGCCTATTGTCCTGTAGCCCATCCCAGCCTTGTGCAGGTCTACAATTTTATCCCTGATGTCCTTACACAGCTCTCTGGTCTTGGCCATTGTGGAGAGGTTGGAGTCTGTTTGATTGAGTGTGTGGACAAGTGTCTTTTATACAGGTAACGAGTTCAAACAGGTGCGGTTAATACAGGTAATGAGTCGAGAACAAGAGGGCTTCTTAAAGAAAAACTTACAGGTCTGTGATAGCCGGAATTCTTACTGGTTGGTAGGTGATCAAATACTTATGTCATGCAATAAAATGCAAAATAATTATTTAAAAATCATACAATGTGATTTTCTGGATTTTTGTTTTAGATTCTGTCTCTCACAGTTGAAGTGTACCTATGATAAAAATTACAGACTTCTACAGGCTTTGTAAGTGGGAAAACCTGCAAAATGGGCAGTGTATCAAATACTTGTTCTCCCCACTGTATATACAGTGGGGAGAACAAGTATTTGATACACTGCCGATTTTGCAGGGGAGGTGCTTAAAGGCATGGAAAGCCAAGACAACAGCTGAAAACTATCAGTAATTAAAAAGCAATCCAGCCCCCTGTCAGTGCAAATTAATATCAGTTGGTTCAGTCCCAACTGATGGCCTACAAAAAGGTCCCATTGCCAAGGTGTCACACAAGACACATCTCATGATGGGTAAAAGCAAAGAGCTGTCTCAAGACCTTCGCAACCTAATTGTTGCAAAACATAATGATGGCATTGGTTATAGGCGCATTTCTAAGCTTCCAGTGAGCACTGTTGGGGCCATAATACGGAAGTGGAAAGACAATCATTTCACCATAAATTTGCCTCGACCAGGTGCTCCTCGCAAGATTTATGACAGAGGAGTGAAAAGAATAAGAAGAAGAGTTGTCCAAGAGCCAAGGACCACTTGTGGAGAGCTTCAAAAAGACCTGCAATTAGCAGGTACTGTTGTCTCAAAGAAAACCGTAAGTAATGCACTCCACCGCCATGGCCTGTATGCACGCTCACCACACAAGACTCCATTGCTGAAAAAAAAGCATGTTGAAGCTTGTTTAAGGTTTGCTGCACAACATTTGGAAAAGCCAGTGAAATACTGGGAGAATATAGTGTGGTCAGATGAGAGCAAAATTGAACTGTTTGGATGTCATAATACACACCATGTTTGGAGGAGAAATGGCACTGCACATCACCCTAAAAACACCATACCAACAGTGAAGTTTGGAGGTGGGAACATCATGGTGTGGGGCTGATTTTCATGATGAATGGGCAAATTTACAGAGACATTCTTGACAAAAATGAGGGTGGACATTTCAGCAAGACAATGATCCCAAACACACAGCCAAGGAAACTCTCAATTGGTTTCAAAGAAAGAAAATAAAGCTGCTAGAATGGCCCAGCCAATCACCTGACTTAAATCCCATTGAAAATCTATGGAAAGAACTGAAGATCATTATTCATAGAAGAGGCCCACGGAACCTTCAAGATTTGAAGACTGTTTGTGTGGAAGAATGGGCCAAAATCACACCAGAGCAATGTATGCGACTAGTTTCTCCATACAGGAGGCGTCTTGAAGCCTTGAATCATTACCAACAAAGGCTTTTGTACAAAGTATTAAATAAATATCAGTAAGTGTGTTCAATACTTTTTCCCTGTGTCATTTCACATTATTACACATAACTAAATTTCTGAACTTATTTGTTTTGGTTTGTATGTATGGATTACTTGGGTTGTTACCAACATCTGGTGAAAATTTCATGTCAATAGCACCTTTGGAAATATATTTACTGAGAAAAATGGTGATGTGTTCAATACTTATTTCACCCGCTGTATGCCACATTCACATGCTAGTCGGAACTAGGGAACTCAGAAATGTTCTACTTGCTAACTGGTTGAACGCAACACGTGTTTAACTACAACCTGTTAGCAACTCAGAAATGTCAGTGTCCTAGTTCCAACCAGCACGTGAACGCATCGATAGGCCATGCAGTGGTATTCATGGTGGTGAGGAGGACCTGCTTAAGCTCTGTTGCAATCGTTATACCAGCCAGCACCCTAAGCTCTCTCTGCTCTGGGGTAAAATACTATATTCCCCAGTTATTTCCGTTATTGACTTAAAGGCCATTTTGAGTGCTGAATTGCATTGTCTGTCTCTTGGTTTTTCACTACCACACGTGACATACCCCTCCACCTACGGGGCTGTTACACTGGTTTTCACAGGCTTGTTCTGTAATTCAGTTATCAATCACATTTCTTCAGCCCAGGTTTTAACCAACACTCTCCACGATGGTCCACACCAGTAAACACAGAGGAGCCGATGAGTGGCACACACACATACACACAATTCGATAAGGTCCGGTCACACAAATGTCCTAGGTGGCAAATGTCTGGATGGATATTGTAATTTATCGGCGTAGTAACAAACCTACACATCCAGGGCCGTCACCAGCAAAAACAATCAGAAATGACCCCAGCCATTATCACATTAGTTGCTGAGGCTTGATTCACCTCAATCGATGTACAAACACATAGCCTAATGGCACACATACACAATCCATGACTAAATTGTCTCAGGGATTAAAAATCCTTCTTTTTTACCCGTCTCCTTCCAATCATCTACACTGATTGAAGTGGATTTAACAAGTGACATCAATAAGGATCATAGCTTTCAGCTGGATTCACCTGGTTAGTCTATGTCATGGAATGTTCTGGTTAGTCTACACTGAGTGCACAAAACATTAAGGACACCAGCTCTTTCCATGACATATAACATAGACTGACATTTTTAAGCCTTGAGACAATTGAGACATGGATTGTGTATGTGTGCCATTCAGAGCAAGGCAAAAGCCTTTGAACAGGGTATGGTAGTAGGAGCCGGGTGCACCAGTTTGTGTCAAGAACTGCAATGTTGCTGGGTTTTTCACGCTCAACAGTTTCCTGTGTATCAAAAATGGTCCACCACCAAAAGGACATCAAGCCAATTGTAGTCAACATGGTCCAGCATCCCTGTGGAATGCTATCGACACCTTGTATAGTCCATGCCCTGACGAATTTAGGCTTTTCTGAGGGCAAAAGGGATGCAACTCAATATTAGGAAGGTGTTCTTAATGTTTTGTATACTCAGTGTATATATTATTTTATCTATTTTTATGTCGGGACCCGCGGCCTGTATTGACCCCGTTCTGAGTCTGGATCCGGACCGCTGTATAGCAGTTGAATATGGCTGCTCTACATACTTGAGTCTCCAGTGTGGATCCTCCTGTCCAGCAGAGAGCAGCTTCACTCCTGAGTCTCAGGGATGATTGTAGCTTAGGTCCAGCTCTCTCGGGTGTGAGGCATTTGACCTCATAGCTAAAGCCAGAGCAGCACAGCCTTCCTCTTTGACCAGACAGCCTGACACCCTGCAGAGAGTTGATCAGGATTTTAAAAAAAATCTCTACCTTATCCAGACGTGAGGATTTACAATACATGACCAAAAGTATGTGGACACCTGCTAATCGAAAATCTCAATCCAAAATCATGGCCATTAATATGGAGATGGTCCCTGCTTTGCTGCTATAACAGCCTCCACTCTTCTGGGAAGGCTTTCCACTAGATTATATTGCTGCAACATTAGTGAGGTCGAGCACTGATGTTGGGAGATTAGGCCTGGCTCGCAGTCAGCGTTCCGATTCATCCCAAAGGTGTTTGATGGGGTTGAGGTCAGGACTCTGTGCAGGCCAGTCAAGTACTTCCACACCGATCTCGACAAACCATTTCTGTACGAACCTCGCTTTGTGCATGGGGGCATTGTCATGCTGAAACAGGAAAGGGCCTTCCCAAAACTGTTGCCACAAAGTTGGAAGCACAGAATCGTCTAGAATGATATTATATGCTGAAGGGTTAAGATTTCCCTTCACTGGAACTAAGGGGCCTAGCCCAAACGATGAAAAAAAGCTCCAGACCATTAAACTGTACAATTGGCACTATGCATTTGAGAAGGTAGCATTCTCCTGGCATCCACCAAACCCAGATTTGTCCGTCGGACTGCCAGATGGTGAAGCGTGATTTATCACTCCAGAGAACGCGTTTCCACTGCTCCAGAGTCCAATGGCGGCGAACTTTACACATCTCCAGCTGACGCTTGGCATTGCGCATGGTGATCTTAGGCTTGTTTGCGGATGCTTGACCATAGAAACCCATTTCCTGAAGCTCCTGGTTAACAGTTATTGTGCTGACGTTGCTTTCAGAGGCAGTTTGGAACTCGGTAGTGAGTGTTGCAACCGAGGACAAACAATTATTTGCGCTACGCGCTGCAGCACTTGCCGATCCCGTTTTGTGAGCTTGTGTGGCCTACCACTTTGCGGCTGAGCCGTTGTTGCTCCTAGATGTTTCCACTTCACAATAACAGCACTTACAGTTGACCGGGACAGCTCTAGCAGGGCAGAAATCTGACGAACTGACTTGTTGGAAAGGTGGCATCCTATGACGGTGCCATGTTGAAAGTCACTGAGCTCTTCAGTAAAGCTATTATTCTGCCAATGTATGTCTATGGAGATTGCATGGCGGTGTGCTCGATTCTATACACCTGTCAGCAACGGGTGTGGCGAAATACACCAGGTTGATAATGTTCTCTGTCATCTCATCTCTGGAAACAATTAAAATTATGAAAAACCTTTTTCGCCAAAAAAAATATGCATATATAACAAAAATGTGCACTGATTCATAAAAAAAAAATGTATTGGCATGTTCTTTCACAAATGTAATTTAAGTTTGAACTGAACATTGTTACAGGCCTACTACACTGGACGGACATACAGGCCTACTACACTGGACGAACATTGTCCAATGTCTGCCCTCCAGGACATCTACAGCACCTGGTTTACTCATCTCAGATTAATATACTGTATTCTATTCCACTGTATTTAGTCAATGTCACTCTGACATTGCTCGTCCTAATATTTATATATTTTTTTATTCCATTCTTTTACTTTTAGATTTGTGTATTGTTAGATACTATTGCACTGTTTGAGCTAGGAACACAAGCATTTTGCTACACCTGTAATAACATCTGTTAAATATGTGTATGTGACCAATACACTTTGATTTGATTTGTTTTGAAGATCATCAAGGACCTCAGCCACCTGAGCCACGGCCTCGCTATCATCCAGAAGGCAGGGTCGGTACAGGTGCATCATAGCTGGGACAGAGAGACTAAAAACAGCTTCTATCTCAAGGCCTTCAGACTGTTAAATAGCCATCAATAGCCGGCCTCCACCCAGTACCCTGCCCTGAACTTAGTCACTGTCACTAGCCTGCTACCACCCGGTTACTCAACCCTGCAACTTAGAAGCTCCTGCCCTATGTACAGTGAATTCAGAAAGTATTCAGACCACTTTTTCCACATTTTGTTACTTTACAACCTTATTATAAAATGGATTAAATAGTTTTTTTCCCTGATCAACCTACACACAATACAAATGTATAAAAAAATATATATATATGAAATATCACATTTACATAAGTATTCAGACCCTTTACTCAGTACTATGATGAAGCACCTTTGCCAGCAATTACAGCCTTGAATCTTCTTGGGTATGACGATACAAGCTTGGTACACCTGTATGTGGGGAGTTTCTCCCATTCTTCTCTGCAGATCCTCTCAAGCTCTGTCAGGTTGGATGGGGAGCGTTACGGTACAGCTATTTTCAAGTCTCTCCAGAGATGTTCGATCGGGTTCAAGTCTGGGCTCTGGCTGGGACACTCAAGGACATTCAGAGACTTGTCCAGAAGCCACTCCCGGCTGTGTGCTTAGTGTCGTTCTGTTGGAAGGTGAACCTTCACCCCAGTCTGAGTGCTCTGGAGCAGGTTTTCATCAAGGATCTCTCTGTACTTTGCTCCGTTCATCTATGCCTCGATCCTGACTAGTTTCACAGTCCCTGCTGCTGAAAAACTGATGCTGCCACCACCATGCTTTACTATAGGAATGGTGCCAGGTTTCCTCCTGACGTGACTCTTGTCATTCAGGCCAGAGAGTTCAATCTTGGTTTCATCAGACCAGTGAATCTTGTTTCTCATGGTCTGAGACTGTTTAGGTGCCTTTTGGAAAACTCAAAGTGCCTTTTACTGAGGAGTTGCTGCCGTCTAGCCACTCTACCATAAAGGACTGATTGGTGGAGTGCTGCAGAGATGGTTGTCCTTCTGGAAGGCTCTCCCTTCTCCACAGAGGAACTCTAGAGCTCTGTCAGAGAATGATGGAGGCCACCGTGTTCTTGGGAACCTTTCCCAGATCTGTGCCTCGACACAATCCTGCTTCTGAGGTCTACGGACAATTTCTTCGACCTCATGGCTTGGTTTTTGCTCTGACATGCACTGTCAACTGTGGGACCTTTATATAGACAGGTGTGTGCCTTTCCAAATCATGCCCAATCAATTGAATTTACCACAGGTGGACTCCAATCAAGTTGTAGAAACATCTCAAGGATGATCAATGGAAACAGGATGCACCTGAGCTCAATTTAGAGTCTCATAGTAAAGGGTCTGAATACTTACGTAAATAAGGTATTTCTGTCTGAATACTTGTGCAAAGTATTCTAAATACGTGTTTTCTCTTTGTCATTATGGTGTATTGTGTGTAGATTGCTGAGGAAAATGTTTTATTTAATCAATTTTAGAATAAGGCTGTAACCTAACAAAATGTGGAATACTTTCCGAAGGACTCCAACATTGCTCGTCCTAATATTTCTATGTTTCTTAATTCCATTATTTTACTTTTAGATTTATTTGTATTGTTGTGTATTGTTAGATATTACCTCACTGTTAGCGTTATGAACACAAGAATTTCGCTACACCCACAATAACATCTGCTAAATGTGTGTATGCGACCAATAAAATTAGATTTGTTACACTGGACATTTACATTTTAGTCATTTAGCAGACACTCTTATCCAGAGTGACTTACAGTTAGCGCATTCATCTTAAAATAACTAGATGAAACAACCACATATCACAGTCATAGTAAGTACATTTTTCCTCAATAAAGTAGCAATCAGAGCTAGTAATGGGAGGGGGGTTCAAGTGCGAGTTTTAGTTCACAAAAGGCAGGGTGCAAATGCAACCCACAATGCGGGCCGCCAAGAGGGGGGTCACTAAAATGTTTTGACCACCCACCAAAAAAGAAATCTCTCTGGGGGGGGGGGGGGGGGGGGGCATGACGCAGTTGTCATGTAATAACATCACGAAACATGCCAAATGGAAGATACATACAAACTTCTTGACATCATTGATTGTCATAATAAATTAACATTGTCTGGCAAAAGATTTTACTGAGTTAATGAGGAAATCAGTCAATTTAAATAAATGAATTAGGCCCTAATCTATGGATTTCACATGACTGGGAATACAGATAAGCATCTGTTGGTCACAGATACCTTTAAAAAATTGGTTTCACAACAGGCCTCAGGATCTCATCACGATATCTCCTTGGATTCTAATGGCCAATTGTCTGTAGCTTATGCCTGCCCATACCATAACCCCACCACCACCATGTGGCACTCTGTTCACAACATTGACACCAGCAAACTGCTCACCCACACGATGCCATACACATGGTCTGCGGTTATGAGGCCGGTTGGACGTACAGCCAAATTCTCTGAATTCTTAGAGGCAGCTTATGGTAGAGAAATGAACATTCAATTCTCTCTCTCTCTCTCTCCCCATCCCCTGCTGTCTCAACTGCTGAATGCTAGGCTATGAAAAGCCAACTCCTGAGGTACTGACCTGTTGTACCCGCTACAACCACTGTGATTATTATTTGTCCCTGCTGGTCACCTATGAACGTTTGAACATCTTGAAGAACAATCTGGCCTTACTGGCTATGTACTCTTATAATCTCCACCCGGCACAGCCAAAAGAGGACTGGCTACCCCTCAGAGCCTGGTTCCTCTCTAGGTTTCTTCCTTGGTTCCTGCCTTTCTAGGGACTTTTTGCTAGAGGCTGTGTTACTACATCTGCATTGCTTGCGTTTGGGGTTTTAGGCTGGGTTTCTGTACAAGCACTTTGTGACATCTGCTGATGTAAAAAGGGCTTTATAAATACATTTGATTTGATGCTAATCGAGTGTGCCCACTCTGGCATAGGCACTTGCGATCTAGAATTTGTTTTTAATTGACTTCCCTATTTAAATAAAGTTTAAATAAAAAATAAAAAATAAATAGCCAACAGCTCGTAGATACAGTAAGGGTATAGCCTACATGATGAGATTAGAGATTAAATAGTGAGATAATTTTATAAATCAAACGGCAGCCAAGCATCGATGATCATGTCACCAGAACAAGACCCTCGATATTTATTGGAAAGGAATATCAAACTCATCCCCTTGCACTTTCACCACCCTGTGAATGTCACGTCCAGGCCATCTACATCGACGGTGTTCCTCCCGCCCCGGCGCTGCGGCTCGCCGGTGTACTAACCTCCGGCATGAGGATAATGGCAGCCTGATCCAAGCGCCCATCACCTGCTTCTCATTCCCCTAATTCCTCCTGCCTACACACACACACCGGTTTCCATTCACCCCGTTACACTCCCTATTTATGTCTCTCTCTCCCGTGTGTGGATGTGGATTATTGTTTGTTACCTACGCATGTTACTGTTTATAAAAGTATAATATTCTATATTCCTTTTGTTTTACCTCCTCCTTTTTTACGCCTCGCACACGTTACAGTGAAGCTCATCATAATGTATTTAATCAGTAGCCTAATAAACTGCATGCTTTCCCCGTAGTGGGATGACAACACAACATGTCATCGCGTGACTTCACGTTTATTTCGATATGATGGTTACTATAACAATATTTGCGCATAAAGCGTTTCCACTCACATTTCTCGCATAATTTAATTTACCGAGACAAAAAGATCCCACCGTGTCAAGCGTATTTTGTTTTGTCGACATAACCGAAAAATTATCTATTTCCTTCAAGCCTGTCATTACATTCTTTATCAGACATGTACTTTACGCGCATAAAAAGGTTGGATGGCAACCAGGTTAGTGATGCTCTTACAGTTGGATAAGCAAATAATTTGTAAAACCATGATGTGATGTATAACAAGATTAGATGTTGCATGCAATTTCAATGTTGTTTGAGTGGCTTTGTGTATCAGCAAATTAGCAGGGTAACTTTGGTCAACTCTTGAGTTCAACTCGGGATAAACGGTCATACGAAAGTGGCTCACTATTTATACGGGTACATTTTTATGGTAAAGTATCCTTCAAAACTAACTTGCTCCGGGGCAGGTGATGGTGCATTGATAGCACACTAAAGACAGCATCAACAATACATAAAAGTTCAAACAGTCTATTTCACGCCATAGCGTGCTGAATTTGCAAGATAATGTGACACTGACTTGCCCATGGCAGACTTGTGTGGCATTGGATTTCCACTAATGCACTGCAGGTACTTTAAGATTCTTGAGAGGACTACAAGTTCGCTATAGGAGTACAGGTTCGCCCTAGCAACAGTTAATTTTTTTTAAAGCCAGCTCACCAGCACCAAACAATCACACCTATCAATCTTGGTATGTTTTGAGAGATGAGAAATCATATTACTCCTCACTTTCTTTCTTCCCTGCTTTTGTCTTACTTGATAGGCATAGATACTCCTGTAATTCCAAGACCTCATTTTTGTCTTACTTGATAGGCATAGATACTCCTGTAATTCCAAGACCTCATTTTTGCTCTGGGCCACTCATGGCCCCTCATGGCTATTCAGGAGAAATGTTCATTGTTGGTGTCATATTCTTCATACAACAATGTTACAATTATGACAATTTCTTCCTCTAGTAATTATAGTAGTAGTATCATCAGAAATATACATTTACATAAGTATTCAGACCCTTTACTCAGTACTTAGTTGAAGCACCTTTGGCAGTGACTACAGCCTAGAGTCTTCTTGGGTATGATGCTACAAGCTTGGCACACCTGTATTTGGGGACTTTCTCCCATTCTTCTCTGAAGATCCTCTCAAGCTCTGTCAGGTTGGATGGGGAGCGTCCCTGCACGCACACACACACATACACACCAGTGGAGGCTCCTAAGAGGAGGAAGGGAAGTACCATCATCCTCAGTGAATTTATCCTTTTTAGATAAAACTATACTAAATATGTTCACGTCACCAAATAATTGATTAAACACACTGTTTTGTAATAAAGGTCTACAGTAGCCTCAACAGCACTCTGTAGGGTAGCACCATGGTGTAGCCGGAGGACAGCTCGTTTCTGTCCACCTCTGGGTACATTGACTTCAATACAAAACCTAGGAGGCTCATGGTTCTCACCCCCTTCCATAGATTTACACAATAACTATGACAACTTCCGGAGGACATCCTCCAACCTATCAGAGCTCTTGCAGCATGAACTACCCAATCAAAGGATCATAGAATTAATCTAGTACTGAAAGCATAAGCTACAGCTAGCTAGCACAGCGGTGCATAACATGTGGTGAGTAGTTGACTCTAATTGAACAGTTTTAAACAAATTCATTTATTCCAAAATTAAGGAGATGTTACATTGAGCTGGGTGAATGGAATATGAATTAATCCAATATGCTCTAACAGAAATAAGACCATGATCATAAAAAAATATATAATCCTTTCTAAACGACACCGACCGCCACTGATGCACACACACACACACACAGAGAGAGAGAGAGAGAGAGAGCGAGACGGAGAGCATCTGTGCAGTTCTAACTTGATGGACCAGGTTTCCTAGGATCTACGAGGATCTGCACCTGTAATGTGTCTTTAGGATGAGACATTTCCACCTCATTGCTCTTTGTGATGTGCATGACAAATGCTGAATAGAGCAGATCACAAAACCAAAGCATATCAAATGCACAATATAAACACCGGCAACATTAGCAAACCTCCAAGACTTGTCTGATTGGTTCACATCTCGTCCCTTTTCCTCTGATTTCACGCTTCGTCTTACTGACGGCAAATTATCATAACAGCAAAGGTAGTTTTCTTTTGTCAGGGTCAAAAGAGTATAGGAAGAGAGTGGTGTGTCTTGACAAAACGCAGCACAATAAAATGACTTTCATGCTGAGTCATAATCACGTGTTCCTTTTCTAGCTTCTTCGGTCATGGAGTCAATCATGGAGTGAGTTGGAGAGGAAGATAAATTATTACATAGATTCTTTCCAATATGCTTTCAAAACAACTGTCTCATTCTTCACTTGTCTAAATCTATGCTAAAGCTGAACCAGAATTTGCATTAAATCGTCACTTCATTCCTCAGTACTACCCTGAGTTTTTCCTGACCACGTGACTTGACCAGGAAAAACCCAGGGCCCTAGTTGTAGGAAAAACTCAGAAAACCTGTTATCTGATATTTCACACAATGAGAATATGTTGTATTGTTATCTAACATCACAGTATATGGTTGAATAATATACGTATTTCCAACACGTGTAACGAATGCCCCGCGCAGAGAACCGGTCCCTCCTCCTCTCCAGCGATCATCCTCGCCGGCGTTCTAACCGGCGGTCGGGGGAAGATGGTAGCAACATTAAAGGACTCCAAAGCTTCCTTGGCTTCGCCAACTTTTACCGCCGGTTGATCAAGGGCTATAGCTCCATCGCAGCGCCACTCACGTCGTTGTTGAAAGGAAACCCTTTCTCGACCTGAAGGGCCGATTCACTACCGCTCCTCTGTAAGCCCTTCACGGTCGAGGTAGACGCATCGGAGGTCGGGGTATGGGCGGTCCTCTCCCAGCAGCAGGGGAACCCTCCCCTGCTATACCCCTGTGCTTATTTTTCCAAAAAGCTGAGTGCTGCGGAGAGGAACTACGGCGTGGGTGACCGAGAGCTACTGACGGTAAAGTTGGCATTGGAGGAGTGGAGACACTGGCTAGAGGGTGCTCATGACCCGTTCACTGTCCTGACGGATCATCGGAACCTGGAGTACGTCAGGGCAGCCCGGCGCCTTAACCCCCGACAGGCCCGCTGGACTTTGTTTTTTCAGCGCTTCCAGTTCACCCTGACCTATCGCCCGGGAACAAAGAATGGCAGGGCGGACGCACTCTCCCGCATCCATGACCGGGGGGCAGAGACGAGGCAGGACGTCCCGATCCTGCCTCCATCATGTATTGTGGGATCCTACCCCAGCAACCTGCCCTCCGGGGAAGGTTTACGTTCCGAGGAGAGTGCGGGGAAGGCTGGTAACCTGGGCACACACAACACCTGCCACCGGGCACCCAGGTGTCAGTCGGACCCTGGAGGCGCTCCGGGAGAAGTATTGGTGGCCGGGCATGGGGAGGACTGTGCGTCATTATGTACTGTCTTGTGTGGTGTGCGCACAGTCCAAGGCGCAGAGAACAGATCCAACAGGAAAGCTCCATCCAGTACCTTAGCGGCCTTGGACTCACATCGCGGTAGATTTCCTCACAGATCTACCGGCAGCAGAGGGGAAAACCACCATCGCCGTGGTAGTGGACAGGTTCTCGAAGATGGTGCGCTTCATACCACTACCCGGCCTACCCTCTGCTCTCCAGTTCGCTGAGGTGCTCTTTCAACAGGTCTTCCGACAGTATGGACTTCCGGAGGACATCGTGTCTGACCGGGGTCCCCAGTTCACCTCTCGTGTGTGGAAGGCGTTCATGTCCAAACTGGGGGTCGCGGTCAGTCTCACATCCGGGTACCACCCTCAGGCGAATGGGCAGGCGGAGCGCACCAACCAAGAACTGGGGAGGTTTCTGCGGGCGTATTGCATGGAACAGCCAGGTGAGTGGACACGTTTCCTTCACTGGGCGGAATACGCTCAGAACTCCCTGCGCCACGCCTCCACTTCCAGGTGGTACTGGGTTTTCAGCCCCGCTTGTGCCCCTGGGGTAGGGGTTCTGGTGAGGTTCAGGCAGTGGAGGAGTGGTTTGGGAGAGCTGAGGGAGTCTGGTCCACTGCTAGGGTCCGCCTGCAACAGGCAGTCCAACAGCAAATGACGCAGGCAGACAGGCGGCGGAGTGAGGCTCCAGTGTTCCACCCAGGGGATAAAGCCTGGCTGTCCACGGGGAACCTCCAGCTCTGTTTGCCCAGTCATAAGCTAGAACCCCGGTATGTGGGACCATTCACGGTCCTTCGGAGAGTGAACGAGGTCACCTATAGATTGAGACTCACACCACCTTATAGCAAACGGTCTCCCTCTTTCCATGTCTCTCTCCTCAGACCGGTGCTTCCTGGTCCACTACGGGGGTCCGGACCTGCAGTGGCGCCTCCACCACCAACGGAGGTAGCTGAGGGTCTGGCATATCGAGTGGACAAGGTGCTGGACTCTCGGCTACGGCAGGGTCGGATCCAGTACCTGGTGGACTGGGCGGGATACGGCCCTGAGGAGCGTAGCTGGGTTCGGGCGGCGGACATCTGCGATCCGTCGCTTACCACAGAGTTCCATGCTCGCCGTCCGGATCGACCAGCACCAGCGCCGGCGAGTGGCGACGTCGGGAGCTGCGCCTAGGGAGGGGGGTACTGTAACGAATGCCCCGCACAGAGCACCGGCCCCTCCACCTCTCCAGCGATCATCCTCGCTGGCGTTCTAACCGGCGGTCGGGGGAAGATGGTAGCAACACCCTAGGGTCACTATTTAACTCCATGTGTTTCTGTCTTTCACTCTTCATTAAAACCTCGTTACTTCCATTCTCTCTCTCTCTCTCTCTCTCTCATTTTTAGCCTCATCACTCACTTTCACCCCTCGCAATATCACAACATGACAGTCTTATACTGGTTTGATGGATTACCAGTGGGGTGATGGTTTGCAGACATGGATACTGTTAAATGAATTCGGCACTCAAAGCTATCTTTTAGTATTTTGTCAATTAGTCCACTGTAAATATAAACCTCAAAAAGTGTGCATCTCAGCAGTCAACTTTCCAAGATAAAGCACTTTCAGTAGAGCAGAAACTTGCTCTGACGCATCATAAGATGCAAAAAGCATCACCTTGTAGTATTCAGAAAAAGGGGAAAATATTTATTATTGTTCAATAAAGTACCTACCAAAAGGGACACTGCAACACAGTATATATATATTTTTTGAAATGTACAGACCTTCCTACCATTTCTACACTTACAGCAATATGAAACATTAGCAATGCTCTTGCACCATCCAAAGGCTCAGGTTGGAACTATCCTTGAGAAAAAAATACCCTACTCCTGTGACCAATACGAAATATGTGGCTATATTGTTACAGTAGATAGGCCTATACATTTCTGGCAACTGGGTATTCTGATGGGGAATGAACCAGCTAGTGTGTTCATACCTCAGACAAGATCTCCAGCCGAAACAAAATTAACTATGTCATGCAGAAAAACAGATAATGAGTAGGGTCATTAATGAGTGCCTTGCAGCAGTACGGTGTCCATATTAGGACAGCATCAGCAGGACACCTTACAACTGTGCAGTCTGAAGCAGCCTTCGTGGCACCTGTACATTAAATGACCATTAAATGAGGGTACTAATCATTTAGGACCCCACTGTCTATACTAATTCAGATGCCAGTTGATCTTTCTTGTCAAATGATTGAACTTTATTCCCCAAGCGTCCGTGTGAAATAAATCCACAACAAAAGGTAGCGGAGAAGAAGGAAATGTCCTAACGCAACACACAGCGGTGAGAAAACACTTACATCTACTAATTCCCACAGTTGTTCACATCATTATTATCCATAGTAAATGTAATGCTATTATTAAATACATTAAATATCTTATGTTATATTATAAGTATGTCAACATGCTTTAACATGAACGTGGCCGCTCCAATTCTATTCTTGGCAACGGGTGCACATGGCAACCTCAAATAATGTCAATACTAATATCCACAGGGTATAGAGACTATTTTCCCCACTAAGGGCTTGGGTCACTCTTAGTTTCATCTTCTTTTTATTGTGCCTGTTAGAATTCCACCAAAATATGAACAGAAAGAGAGCGAGAGAGAGAGAAAGAGAGAGAGAGAGAGAGAGAAAGAGAGAGAGAGAGAGAGAGAGGGAAAGAGAGTGGGTTTGAAGGGAAGAAAGAGAAGAGAGAGAGAGGTATAGAGAGACGGAGAGAGAGAGAGAGAGAGAGAGAGAGAGAGAGAGAGAGAGAGAGAGAGAGAGAGAGAGAAAGAGAGAGAGGGAAAGAGAGAGATGAAAGAGAGAGAGAACGAGTGAGAGAGGGGAAAGAGAGCGAGAGAGAGAGAGTGGGTGAGTGAGAGAGGAGAGAAGGTGAGTGAGAGAGGAGAGAAGGAGAGCGAGAGAGAAGAGAGAGAGAGAGAGGAGAGAAAGAGAGCGAGAGAGAAGAGAGAGAGAGAGAAGAGAGAGAGAGGAGAGAAAGAGAGCGAGAGAGAGAGTGGGGGGAGGGGGTGCGATAGATCTCAAAACAGAGAGACTAGAGAGTGAGAGTGCAAAACACAGTGGTGGGTTAAAGGAATGGCCAACTGTCCCCTGGTGGTCCTAGACAGTAATACGAGAACAGGACTTATTCATAAAGCATCTCATATGAGTGCTGATTTAGGATCAGTTTTGCCTTTGAGGTCACAATGAATAAGGTTACATCCTAGATAAGTTCTTCTATTCTGATATGCTTGATACATACGACCCCAGGTATAATCTACGGTAGTAGCAGTGGCGGGACACAGAAGGAGACAGGTATCAGATGGATAGCCCTTGCTGCTGCTACTGCCTCTGGTGTTGCTAATTAGAGTTCTCTCCATGCTCTATTAGACTGCAGCTGTGGCGACCCATCATTCAGGGCAGAGACCCACCTTTTTTGAGCCACACCTGTTGCCTGTTGCCTTTTTTGCATGTTAATTTGGCATTAATACGTGTCACATATCAGTTTACAAACAATGAAAAAAATTCTCTTGAGTTAATAAAGCTGCATACAAACTTGGTCTCTTTTTTGCTTTCTTGAGTAAGGCAGCTCCAAAATTCCAGTTTTTCAGCCTAGCTCAGTGTTTTCTGTGGTGGAGAGGCAGCCAGCGGAAAATACAGAGGGTAGGTGTTGGTAATCTTCTCTAGTTGAGCCATGATTGGCTCAGTGTTCTGTCACTCATGGGGACAATACGCCACCGCAGAATCTACACGGAGCGCTAGGCAGTTCAAGCCCTCTTGGGTGCTGCCATAGATTTACATTAGAAGTGCCCATCCAAGAAGGCTCAAGGTCATTGGCCACAGATAAAATGACGTCAAATCACATTATATCTACCATAGCTTTGATTGGACTGATCATGTCAACATCATACTTTCAAAATCTTAGCTAGGAAGCTAGACAAGCAATCATCATCATGAACCACGTCGACAATCTACTGGCAAATCCTTTTCAATCCTTGTTATATGAAGATAAATTATAGATAAAACGTATCAGTGCTCAGCGACCATTGGACATAAACATTGCACAACAAGTTGGAAATTGCAAATTCAACAATGAGTGGTTTGGAAGGAATCAGTGGCAAGTGTATGGTCCAAGTCTGTTGTGTGGTCCAAGTCTGGGTTTAAGGGTCTCTTTTCCAAGCGTAAAAGGATCAACTTTCTGGTGAGTCCAAAAATGTATTGTCTGCTGCTGCATAAATTATGTAATATGCCAGGGAGATATGTATACTGAAGCTAAAAAAGGTAAGACTAAGTGTATGGTGTGTAATAAGCTGTTAGTAGCCCATGTGCCTCACCCTAATAATTTGGTCTTCACCCTCGTAACTTAGCCTACTGTTCTGACTTGGTGGTGCACATGTAGCCTATAGCCTGTTTTAGAGAAATGTCATCATCAAATATTGTAAGAGCTTTTATTGTCTGCTTATATGCCCCCTTTATTTATCCTACGGTTCTGACTTGGTGTACAGGGAGAATACTGTAAGAACAGCCCATGTTCGGAATTCTGTTGCTGTACATTTCAAAAGTGCTGAACAAATAGTTATATTGACTACGTCCGTCTTAGCTCGCTCATTAATGTCTTAATCAAAATTACGGATTGCCTCTTATCCGCTCATCGTTCCCTAGTGTACATCTCAATTGTCAGTTGAAATCACATTTGTTTAAACAAGTCAGCCATATCAGCAATTTCTTTTCAAAAGGCAGTAAATGAGGCTGAAGTAACTGTTTCGCTACCAGACAAGGCTCCGCTGATGGCCAGGTATAGCGGTGGTATGGATTCACTTCATGGTCCTGAAAAGAAAGCTCTGCTGTTGGGACAACAGTATGTAGGCAGTTTGTCGGCACCGTTTGTCACCGTTATAGTGCAATTAATGTATTGTTTAGTGTTGTGTTGTGTTGTGTAGTGGATTTGCTGGCATACATAAAACATTTATTTGTAGTTTCTCTACCAAGATGTACATGCTAAAATTGCCACTGGACAACAGCAATGAAAAGTAAGGGAAAGAGAACACACACTTGGCTCCTTATTGAGTGGGCCACCCAAGGGGGCCTAGTTACCCTCTCTGCCTCACGTGGGAATGCGGTATTGGCTTTTCATCTTGGAAATGTGTGTACCTGTAAGAGGTGACTCGTGTCGGTTAAATCCCCTCTGTCCTACACCTCTGCCTGGACTGTAAAAAAACAGACTGGTTTATGCTCTGAAATGAGCACCAAGTCCATTTCTAGTTTCTTGGGTGTTTGCCAAGCCAGAGCTGTGTTGCAATGGATTTCCACTAATACACTGCAGCACTGGCGTAACGCAGTTTCTCTGGGCCCTCGCAAGGTTGGCGTTCGGCTAACATTTCACGAAGCTATACGGTGTCACAATGCTGCCATTTTTAGACTGCTGACTGGTGGCAATAATGTAATTACTTTTTCAGTAATTAAAGTTGGAAATTCAAACATTGCAGATTGTCAAATCAATTTTCGTTACAACAGAATACTAATCAGCTACCAATTGATTTTTGTTGTTGTTGATACAGCAGTCCTGTATAGGCTACCTGAACCTGCATAACATGAGCTGTCCTTGCGCTCTTTCCCAGCTTGGATAGAAAGTTGTTGTGTATAAAACCAGTCTATTAATGCCAAATAATACAGTCAGTCCACCCTTAAAGCACTAGCTTACTACAGATTTTTTCATTATGCAGTATACTATTTATACCTACGGTATATACTGACTTTAGCTACGATTTAGGTGCTACTTATAAACTTTTTTTGTATAAAAATCACACATCAAATAGCATAACAATGAGGAAAAAAGTAATCAGTTTGAGGATACATTCAGCCACTATTGATTGTTGAACTCAGTGGGTTTTATCCGACTAATAGCCTACACAAAAAGGCTGCAATATTCAAGGTCAATCAAACTCCCCTGGTCTCCTGAAGTCGGCCTGTAGGTCCAGGTTGCGGGCCCAACTGTTTTCTGTACTGAGTATTGCCAACCCAGACAGTCCTTACTGAGACATTCATTATATGTCCATTGTGCTGCACACAATTTCAACTTAGTCTTGAATGATGCCAATATCGCAACCACACAACTCAAAAGCCGGTTCACCAGTATGAACAAAAAACACAAACCACTTTTTTTGTTCAAGCCCTCAAGAACTGTTGTCAGCTAAATGTATTTATTATATTTTTATTCAACCTTTGTTTAACTAGGAGAGTCAATTAAGAACAAATTCTTATTTACAATGACGGCCTACCAGCCCCCCCTAATCCGGACGACACTGGGCCAATTGTGCGCCACCCTACGTGACTCCCGATCACGGCTGGGTTGTGATACAGCCCGGGATCAAACCAGGGTCTGCAGTGAAGCCTCTAGCACTGAGATGCAGTGCCTTATACCCCTGCGCCACTCGGGAGCTGATAATCTGTTTGCATCTGCCAATCTATTTGCTGTCCAGTATCCAGATGACCTGTCCCCAGGCTGGCTACTAAGAAGAATGAGTGGCTACATTAAAGATGTTGCAGAACTGCTGTATTTGAAGCACTCCTCTCTTCTGCCCAGTTTCCCTGATGTTGCTACTGCGATCCAGCTGTTTTTACCATCCCTGTAACTGTCGCTCCTGAGGAGAGATCGTTTTCCAAACTTAAACTCATAAAGAACTAGCCTACATAAGAAACACCGGGCTCTCGGTCTGATATGAGCTTTTGAACACCTGAGTAAGCTCCACTTATTGTACTGACGCCATCGTAGCCTTGACCACGGCAGGTTCGCACTAGCAACAGCTTCCTCTTAGTTACAGTTAAAGCCATCTCAACAGCACCAAACAATCACAGCTTTCAATCTTAGTATGTATTACCCCTCACTCATTTTCTTTCTTTCTTTCTTTCTTTCTTTCTTTCTTTCTTTCTTTCTTTCTTTCTTTCTTTCTTTCTTTCTTTCTTTCTTTCTTTCATCCCTGCTTTTGTAGGCATACTCTTTTGTATTGCATCAATTACCACAAGTAATTAATGTAATTCCAAGGCCTCATTCCAGGGCCATTCTGGAGAAATTGTCATTGTTGTTGTCATATTCTTCATACAACAATGTTACAATTATGACCGTTTTTTCCTACACTAATTATAGTAGTAGTATCGTCAGAAGACTTGATTGGCAAGTAGTAAATGCAACTATTTTTACAATTTCACCCATCAGTGATTTTGCAAGGACTTGGGTTATAACTTTTTAGAGAGAGAGAGAGAGAGAGGTTTCCTGATTGCAGTTAAGGCCTTAGGGCAAAAGTGGAGAGAGGGAGAGAGAGAGAGAGAGAGAGAGAGAGAGGTTTCCTGATTGAAGTTAAGGCCTTAGGGCCAAAGTGGAGAGAGGGAGAGAGAGAGAGAGAGAGAGAGAGAGAGAGAGAGAGAGAGAGAGAGAGAGAGAGAGAGGTTTCCTGATTGAAGTTAAGGCCTTAGGGCCAAAGTGTACACATAGGTCTACAGTACCTACATACAAATGATGGACAGAGCACATCACAAAATAAAAGCATATCAAATGCACCATATAACACTGGCAACCTTAGCAAACCTCCAAGGCTTGTCTGATTGTTTCATATCCCATTTTGTTGTCCCTGGTTTTCTTCTTCCTCCAATTTCAGGCTTAGTCTTACTCATGCCAAATTATCGTAACAGCAAAGCCAATTTTCTGTTGTCAGGGTGAAAAGAGCATAGGAAGAGAACAGTGTGTCTTGAAAAAATGCAGCACAATAAAATGACTTTCATGCTGAGTCATAATCACGTGTTACTTTTCTAGCTTCTTCGGTCATGGAGTCAATCAGGGAGTGAGTTGGAGAGGAAGATAAATTATTATATAGATTCTTTCCAATATGCATTCAAAACAACTGTCTCATTCTTCACTTGTCTAAATCTATACTAAAGCTGAACCAGAATTTGCATTAAATCGTCACTTCATTCCTCAGTACTACCCTGAGGTTTTCCTGACCACGTGACTTGACCAGGAAAAACCCAGGGCCCTAGTTGTAGGAAAAACTCAGAAAACCTGTCATCTGATATTTCATACAATGAGAATATGTTGTATGGATATCAAACATAACAGTATATGTTTGAATAATATACGTATTTCCAACACATGACAGTTTTATACTGGTTTGATGGATTACCAGTGGGGTGATTGTGTGCAAACATGGATAATGTTAAAGGAATTCAACACTTAAAACTATCTTTTAGTATTTTGTCAATTAGTCCACTGTAAATATAAACCCCTAAAAGTGTGCATCTCAGCAGTCAACTTTTCAAGATAAAGCACTTTCAGTAGAGCAGAAACTTGCTCTGACGCATCATATGATGCAAAAAACATAATCTTGTAGTATTCAGAAAAATACTATTATGGTTCAATAAAGTATCTACCAAAAGTGACACTGCAATACAGTAATTATACAAAAACAAAATGTACAGATCCTCCCACTATTTATACACTTACAGCAATATGAAACATTAGCAATGCTCTTGCACCATCCAAAGGCTCAGGTTGGAACTATCCTTGAGAAAAATATACAGCAATGACCAAGCCCCGGGGTGTTGGTCATATGTACCTAAGTTTCTCCTAGGTACATATCTAGGATCAGGTTCCCCTCACCCAATCCTAACCTTTACCCAGTTGTGTAAAGTACTTCAGTAAAAATACTTTAAAGTACTACTTAAGTAGTTTTGGGGGGTATCACACTTTACTTTACTATTTATATTTTTGGCTACTTTTACTTTTTAATTAACCTTCATTTTACTTCACTACATTCCTAAAGAAAATTATGTACTTTTTACATTTTCCTGACACCCAAAATGGTCCGATTCACACACTTGTCAAGAGAACATCCCTGGTCATCCCTACTGCCTCTGATCTGGCAGACTCACTAAAAACAAACGCTTCGTTTGTAAATTATGTCTGAGTGTTGGAGTGTGCCCCTGGCTATCCGTCAATAAAAGAATTACAAGAAAATTGGGTGTGCCATCTGATTTGCTTAATATATATAATGATTTAAGTATATTTGAGCAATTCCAGTTACTTTTGATACTTAAGTATATTTAAACAAAATACTTTTAGACTTTTACTCAATTAGTATTTTACTGGGTGACTCACTTTTACTTGAGTCATTTTCTATTAAGGTATCTTTACTTTTACTCAAGTATGATGGAGTACTTTTTTCACCACTACCATTTGTGGGGAAAATGCAAAGCTGACCCAAGATCAGCGATAGGTGCAAATTACTCCTGCTCCTGTGACCAATACAGAATATGAGGCCATATCATTACATTACATAGGCCTATACATTTCTGGCTACTGGGTATTTGAGGTGAATGAACCAGCTAGTGCATTCGTAACTCAGACAAGGTCTCCAGCCGATTCAAAATCAACTATGTCATGCAGAAAAAAAGATCATATGTGTCAGGCTCTGGCCATAGAGAAGCCTATTTGCTTCTCTATGTAGCTATGGTCAGAGTCTGACAGTGTCGTTCTTTTCTGTTTCTTTGTGGGTTTTGGGTGGATCTCTAATTAGAGGCAGCTGCTACCCGTTGTCTCTAATTAGGGATCCAATATATGTTGAGTCTGTCCTTCACTTGGTGTGGGTTGTTATCGTTACATATCGATGTATGTCGCAGTCACGGTGAAGTAAGTGTGTTTATTTACGTCCGTTCATTTAGTGTGTTTTTGTGAACGTGACGGTAGTCTATTCGTGTTTTGTGTTGTAATAGTTCGTCATTTTGTTTTACTATATACAGAGTATTTTTATTATTACATAGTATAAATAATAAAACAATGTCGAACTACTATCCCTGCGCTGCGCCTTGGTCTCTCAATGCACCCTCGCGTGACAATATGCAAGTCTGAGTAGGGCCTTCAATGAGTGCCATGCAACTGTACGGTGTCCATATTCGGACAGCCTGTCTCAGCAGGACACCCTATAAACATGCAGTCACTGAAGCAGCCTTTAGCACCTGTACTGTACAGCCTTGCATGTTAAATGACCTGTGTATTATTCAGAAGTCATCTAGAACTCATTTTGTAGGACATTTATACTACCCAGGGCCATCACTTTAACTCAACCTGTGCTGTCACATTGCACACATCGTGCTCAGACGTGAACGCAATGGCTGTCTATCTGTTGCATTAGTGTTGCATCGCATTGCTGTGAGGTTTGTCCCAAATGGCACGCTTTTACATATATAGTGCATTTCCTTTGACCAGGCCACCTTCTGTTTGGTGCCTAATGAAAATGGGTCATATTCATTAGTACACACCGTAGATAAATGTTTTGCAACAGAAAACAAAAAAATTGTGTTTCGTATTGGACAACTTCTGGTATAGCACCTCACGGTTTTAGTCTGTTTTCTTCCATTTGGTGCCTAGTGAATAAGACCCAGATGTCCCTGGCCTTTCGCAACGTTCACTCACCTGGGGCAGCTGGTGCAATTTCCTGTCTCGCTGATGTCACAACCCATGTCCCATGGTCGCCTGGACAAGCAGAAGAACATTGAATCAGTTACACGTGGCCAGTATCACTTCAGACATGGACTGGAGGTGGCCCCCATTTTTCATTATGTGCCCTAGAGTTCATTCACAACGGGGAAGAAGACTGCTTCTCCTCAGTCTGAATACAAATATGCCTATGGCAGTTTCCTCAATGACAGCACTGTACATCAGGATCTGATGTTTGTTTTTCTATGTTTTAGAATATGAGAAACGTAGGGGATTTGATTGTGTGAGCCCCACTGTGGATTAAACTCTGAAGAGTGTCTGCAGAAACTGTTTGTTATGTACTTCGCTAATACTGCTGTTTAGCCATCCAGCAAATTGGTTCAAACCTTTTAGGCGGCTGCAGTAAGCTGTTTTGTATGATGGCTTGACAGGCGCTCCTATTTATCTGCACTGCACTTGGTTTTAGATCCAATTTTAATTATATAAAATTTCAATATATTTTCATAAAACCCTTTTTGGATGTTGGGTACTAAAGTAGGTGACACACTTCCTCAGGGCAACCATCATGTATTTTTCATCTTGGCAAGAACATTTAATGTTCCTATAACAAAAAATACAAATTGAACAATTAATGTAATTTTATTAAATCACATTAAACTCAGTGAAAAAATATATCTAACACGATAATACAAATATTCCCGTGTAGCTCAGATGGTAGAGTATGGCACTTGTAACGCCAGGGCTGTGGGTTCGATTCCCAAGGCCGTCTGATAAATGTAAATACATCAATTTCACATTTAGTTCCCTCTTGTTACAAACTATTTCCCCATATTGATTGCTTGTAATAACTTGTTTTTCTTGCACAATATTGTCATGTTCTTCCGTTTTGAATAGTAGTGGTGGGTAATGGGATAAATGGGGTGTCGTCAATCTGTGGCACAATAAGAAGCTGATAAAATGGCTGTTTACACACAGGTCGAGCAGCATCCACCTTTTCCAAACCATGCCATTGCTTCGATATACAACCATTCAGTACAAACAATAGTTAATGACTTGCCTTGTAAATACCCGATTAGTTGATAATTTAAACCGGTCCAGTTGTTGGACATGAAAATACGGCATGCTAGGCAACACATTCCATGCATGCTTGAGATATTGCTGACGCAATGGTTTTACGACAGTTTAGATCGGAAGTGGATCCAGGATGCCGATGTTCTTGTGCACGCGAGCGTCCGCGTCGACTTTCAGCTCGAAACTTCTTTGTAAATTTGCGAGTTTCCCTGTTCTTCGCCCAAGCAGCCGTCAAAGATTTTCAGCCGGTCGAAATTTATTTTTGCAGTCAACCACAAGTCGGAACTGCGCTTACATTTCTGTGCAAAGCAAAGGCCTAACGTCGAGACTGACCGGGCTTAATATCTTTGTACATAATATCGCCACATACCGCAAGAAAATGTCTTCTTCGCGGTCAGACCCTGGCATGAGGCAGAGGATGGTGTGGGTGGACTTGGAGGTAACGTTAACGTGCCTTGCTAATTAGAAGCTAGCAATTGCAACTGGTTTGTCCATCACTGGTAGTTAGCTAACGTTCGCTAACAACCGTTAGATATAGCCTACCCAACAGTTAGTTAAAGAAAAAGAAAAACATACTGGCTAGATGTTCAGATATGACTTGGTCTGATACATTGACAACTGTAATGAGGTTGTTCGCTGCTAACAACTTTTGATAGGTATCCATAGCTGTCTAACTAACTAGGTAGTGTTAGTATAATTAACACCACGATGTTAGCTTTTTAGCTAGTCCAGATCAAATGTCTGCTTCTCCGATAATAATTTTCTCAGCGGTCATGTAGTTATTGTCTTTATTAGTTAGTTAGTTAGTTAACACAACTACATCTGTCATACATGCGTTTTGCCAATAATCAATCACTCCCACTGCAGAGAGCTGTCAACCTAGTCATTATTTTGTGTCAGTGTAGTGTAATGATGGTTTTCTAAGGCTGATATTCAAATGTTGTGCTGTATCTAACTAGCTAAACATACCTGCCATTTTAAGAATAATGATTAACGACGTTAGTATCTAGCTTTTTAATTTTAAATGCCTCATGATTCTCTTGCATGTGATGGTAAGCAAGAAAAGGCCAGAGCAGAATGATGGTGCATTTTTGGTGATGTAGTTTACTACAGTATAGCATTTTGAATGGGAATGTCGTCTTTATGCATAGTAACTACAGTAGGCCTACACCATTTTTTTCTTTTCATGTACATTCTCTTTTTCAGATGACAGGACTGGACATCGAGAAGGACCAGATCATTGAGATGGCATGCATCATAACAGATTCAGAATTAAATGTTTTAGTGGAGGTAATTCGCACTCTGGCTGCCACCCAAATTCCTATTGCCTACATAGTGCTCTACATTTGACCAGAGCCCTATGGGCCCTGGTCAAAAGTAGTGCACTGCACAGGGAATAGGGTGCAATTTGTGATGCAGGACTGTCATTCAATTGGTTGAATTTTCTTCCCCTGTACATTATGGGAAGAATGGTATGAAAGGTGTATGTTATGTTGACAGGGTCCCAGTTTAATAATCAACACAACCGACAAACTGCTGGATGGGATGGACGACTGGTGTAAAGAGCATCATGGCAATGTAAGCATGACTTGTGGAACATGGAATGGAATGGAAAAGGACGGAAATTGTCAGAAGCGTTTTTACCTTAGGAACAAGATGCTGCACAAGCACAAATAAGTCTCCTAATTCAAGTCATCAGTTTAATTACTCAATACATACACTAAGCAAGCTTAACAGTTAATTTATGTACAATATAAATGTATTATGTTACATTAAAGTCTTTACTTAGTGACGTTATCTTAGTGCCAACAACCACAATACTTGTACTAGCTGCTCCTCATAAAAACAGAATCATACCTTGTGTTATAGCAGGGCTCCCCAACCCTGTTCCTGGAGAGCTACCGTCCTGTAGGTTATTGTTTCAACCACAGTTGTATCTAATCTGGTTCAGATTATCAACCAATTATTTATTAGAAAAGGGTGTGCTAGATTAGGGTCGGAGTGAAAACCTACAGGAAAACCTATTTAATCAATTTTAGAGTAAGGCTGTCACCTAACAAAATGTGGAAAAAGTCAAGGGGTATGAATACTTTCCTAAGGCACTCTATATGGTGGTATTCAAGCTGAGTTTAATCAATACATGCAAACAAATATTTTCTGTTTGCGTGCCAAGTAAAGTCCAGCAGCTAGCATCTGTAGCTAGCTAACACCAGTCCGCTGAAAGCAAGTTCGCTAACGAACAGGCAAATAACAGTAGCTAATGAATTCGGTTTTGTTTTGATTAGCTAGCTATGTAACTAGCTCACATAAAGTTCTAAAAGTCAGATGAGAGCTAATGTTGGCAAAGTAGCTAACCAACAAGCGAGGAAAGCTAGCTAGCTATATTTAGCCAAGTATGTGATCATCATGTGTAAACACTTGCTTGAGACTGCATGAATCAGGCCTTCATGGTCGAATTGCTGCTAAGAAACCACTACTAAAGGACACCAATAAGAAGAAGACTTGCTTGGGCCAAGAAACACGAGCAATGGACATTAGACCAGTGGAAATCGGTCCTTTCTGTCTGATGAATCCAAATTTGAGATTTTGTCTTCCAACCTCTGTGTCTTTGTGAGACGCAGAGTAGGTGGTCTCAGCATGTGTGGTACCAACTGTGAAGCATGGAGGAGGAATTGTGGTGGTGTTTTGTGATTTATTTAGAATTCAAGGCACACTTAACCAGCATGGCTACCACAGCATTCTTCAGCTATAAGCCATCCCATCTTGTTTGCGCTTAGTGGGACTATCATTTGTTTTTCAAAAGGACAATGACCAAACACACCTCCAGGCTGTGTAAGGGCAATTTGACCAAGGAGAGTGATGGAGCGCAGCATCAAATGACCTGGCCTCCACAATCACCTGACCTCAACCCAATTGAGATGATTTGTTATGAGTTGAACCGCAGAGTAAAGGAAAATGACTTCTATGAGCATCTTTCCGTTACCCCAAGAGTTTGGTGGGACTAATTTTCGTCAGACAGTGGAATGATGTACTTCGAATTGCTTGGAAATGGAATGATTTACTTTGAATTGCTTGGAAATGGATTTGTAACCCCTCCTAGACGCATGGGCATAATCTTTCTTCTGAGAGCCTCGGGTAGGTCTTTTGATCTTTGAATGATCTGTTACCACACACCCATATGGTTAAGACCAAACCAGACCAATTTTCTTATCTTTATGGAAGGCTGGACCTTCCTAAATTTCTCTCTACTGTTTTCTAATCATTTGTACTTGTTTTGGTACACCTAATTATAATTTTAGCAATTTGATGTGATGGTAAAGATAGGACTGTACTATCTTTTTCCCCATAAGGAAAAGGCATTTTTGTTTATTTTAATTGCATAACATTCTTTTTTTGTGTGTGATTTGTTATATTGGGTGACCTTTATCTGTCAATAGTGTTGAAGTGAAGATTACATATTCATCTGTCCAAATATGTTAAAGAAACTACTGTGGCAGGTAAATTAAAACATCAGCCACTCAGATTTTTTACCAGTCAATATTTTTTTACTGCTAGAAAACTAAATAATTCTGAGCATGCTTTGTAATGTTTCTAAAACAGTAAATGTATTTCTAGTAAGAAGTTATGTGGTATATTTGTGACCTGAGTTCTCCTGGTAACACAACTGGAGTCCTGTTAGTGCCTGTGTGGTTGAATCTAACTAGTAGAAGTGTTGTCTTCTGTTCCCTAACAGTTGAAACTCAAACATAGAAAAACAACCTAGCTTGTGAACAAAACAATGTAAATAGCCAAGAAACACAAGGACAAAGTCTCACAGTAGACTTTAGTTTAAAATGAAATTAAACCAATTTTATGCCTGTGCGCGGAGCTTCTAAAAATTAATCTTTCACTCAGCTCTTCACGTGCGCACAGCCCCCAGCCAGTCAGTTTTGCAGAGCGAGGTGGAATAGTTATGACTTTGTGCAATTCATTTACCAGCTATGAGACAAAACAGCATAAATGAATTAAAACAGCTACTGCAGTATTTATTTTACTATAAATTTGATCATACTTGACCATTTTCTTTTAAATTCACAAATGCAAGTGAAATACTCTCACTGTGGAGCCCTGACCACCTGCCAATGTGGCTGGTGAAATAGACATTTTACCCACCAATGCCAAAATTTGGCAGGTGGCGGGTGTTCATTTTAGGCCCTGGTCTAGATTATTTGTAACTATGCTCACACTTATGACCAATTGTCTACTCTTAGACACTTTGGATACGGGCTCAGCTCTCAGACTCTCAAGGAAGAGGTTGTTGCCCTCATCAGTGAGATGCACACCCTCCCTAGGGTACTGCCCGGACACACAGTGCTTTATGGCAGATTGTGGGCATGCGGCTGTCACGGAGAAATGCAAACGCCAGCTGGTTGAGAGAGCGCCTGGCCATCTCTATGCACTTGATGTCCTCCTACTTGAACATCCAACTTTTCCACTGTGTGATGTCACAGTAGACCATCGTTGTTGGGAACATTCGAATGACTACCTCCAAATCAGCTCGCATCTGACGTACCAGGGCTGTCCCCTTTGTGTGTCCCAAGTCGTTTCCACAAGGTGCATGACTGATATATTCATGGTCACACCTCGCCTTGGCGAGAGAGAATATTTCAGAACCCTTCCATTGAGAACAGCTCATATTTCGCGCTCCTGTTGTCATCTAGCCAGCTACATTGTGTATTAAATTGCATAGTAAATATTTGCTTCAGCCTTTGTTTCCTTGCTCTCGCCAAGTTGCTTTGAGCAGTGATCAGCAGGATTGTGAACTTGGATCTTATCAATAAATAAAATGACTAAAATGCAAGGAGAGTATGTGTTCAGATGTTTTATAATATTGTATACTAATGTAGCATAATCAACTTCCGGTGTAAAAAAAAATAAGAGAATAGGCATTTGTCTGAAGCTGAAAAAGAAAGGAAATTCACATGAGCACCACAATCCCTATTCTACTTTTTCAGATTCAGACCAATGTTTTTTATTTTAATAGTGTACTTAACCCTGTGCATGCTGTTTTCCAGTCTGGTTTGACACAGGCAGTGAGGGACAGTAGGATCTCGCTGCAGCAGGCTGAGTATGAGTTCCTCTCTTTCATCAGACAGCACACCCCACCTGGCCACTGTCCCCTTGCAGGTTAGTGGGCCTCTTTCTTCACTGAACTCTAAACGTAGAGAATACGTCATTAAAACACCGTCATACCTGGGTCGTATTCAGTAGAAAACGCTCTGAAAACTGGTTGAAACGGGGAGTTTCCCTGAGTGCCATATCTGTTTGGGATATTGTGCCAACTCCTTGTCACTCTTTGTCATGCCAAACTTGTTTGATTTGACAATGAGAAATGGAGTTGGAAGGAGCTCAAACAGATCTGGGTCCAGGCTTGTAAGTGTTACGACCTGTTCTCCGTTGCAAGACGTTTGCGGTACCACCATGTTTAGCCCGTTAACACTTTTACCGTTTTTGTTGTCAGTTTGCTAAATTCCGCTTATCCTTTGCCATGCAAAGGTCCTTCTATGCCACTGAGTGGAACATATATATTTTTCTTGCTAAGGAAGCATCATTACATATCATTTTCACACGTCCAAAACTGAATGACTATTGCTTTCTTTTTCCCTACAGGGAACTCTGTGCACGCTGACAAGAAGTTCCTGGACAAGTACATGCCCCAGTTCATGCACCACCTCCACTACAGGATCATCGATGTGAGCACGATCAAGGAACTCTGCAGGTGTGTGTGTGTTGATAAGGCATATGTAATTTACCTGTTTACCCAAGTGAGTCAGTCAGTCAGTATGTCCTCAGAGAGAGGGATCAGTCCAATGTGTTTCTGACTCAGTCAACTCAGATGGATAGAGAACAGACGCATGGGCAGGGGTGTGTGTGGCTGTCGGTAGAGCATGGCACTTCCAACGCCAAGGGCTGTGGGTTCAATTCCTGCTGGGATCACCCATACATAAAGTGTATGTATGCATGACTGTAAGTTGCTTCTGCTAAATGGCATATACTGTATATTATTATTTTAGTTGGGAGTGTGTGTGACGCTGTCTAGCTGAAGTGATGCAACTAACTGGCCAAGTTCCCCTCAAGCCCTAATCGGACAGCTGAGAACTTTCTCACCCTCTTTGCCCACCTACGAAGTGCATTTTCCCACGGTTTTGAAACTCAATTTGTAACCAAATGCCGTATCACGTCCAGATGTGATGGGATCTGTCGGTTAGGATTAGCATTTTACTATTTTCCACATTTCTCTCTCGTACTTTCTCTCAGCCAGGATCTTAATCTGGTGTGCCCAGAGACACAATGATGTGGGGATAAGGCTGGAATTTGGAACACAGAATTACAGGCCCACAAAGTACTGTGTGGAGCTTTGTTAGCCTATTTTAGCATTCTTAAAGGAGTAGTTCACAATTTTTACAACTTGATGTTAGAATGTTCCTCACCCTGAAAGTAGTCTATGGGCCAGGAGAAACTATCATCCGTGGTTCAGTTTTCTTTAAACAGTCATTACATACTTCAGTTAACTTTAGCCACCACTAGGTAAAAATTTAAATCACCTTTAAGTAACATCAAACCATATGTGGAGTAGACTTAAGTTAGCTAGCAGTGGCTAAAGTTAGCTGAAGTTTGTAATGGCTGTTTAAAGAGAACTGAATCATGGACTACAGTTTATCCCAGCCCATATACTACTTTCAGGGTGAGACACCATCTAACATCAAGATGTAAAATATTGAACTACTCCTTAAATGGCTATAAATCCATTTAAGTGCCTTCGTGGTCTTGTTTGTGTGAACTGTGGTTTTCATGCACTTTGTTCATTTAGCAGATTCTCTTCTGCTTAGCAAGTTGCTTGTATGAGGTTAAATGTAACTTTCTAAAAGCATTGATATGTTCAATGCCTTACATTTATGAAGTATCAAACAACAGTGTCTTCAAACAGACAAATATTGCTGCTATGTGATGTCATTTCTGAGAACGAGCATGAGTTTAATTTGTGTATGTTTCCCGCTACTCAAGACGGTGGTTTCCAGAGGAATACAAGCTCGCACCACAGAAGAAAGCGTCTCACAGGCAAGTCTGACAAGTGTTTGAAGAGTCAAGTTCAAAGTGCCATGGTCATGTTAGAAATGTCTTGCCTTTGACATATGTCTATGTGCTGTGCCATGTTATACGTAAAGTGAACAGTCCAGAGCATTGGATCAAGTAGCTATAGATGTATAGAAATGTTAGTGTTGTGCAAAGCCCGATGGTCAATGCCAATGGAGACTGGGGTTCAACATCCATTCCCACCGTTCCCACTGTTTTTCCCACCTGCCTGTATCCTCTTTTTTCGTAACTGTCAATACATTTATAAAATACCCTTTAATACAGTGCCTTCAGAAAGTATTCACACCCCTGGACTTTTTCCACATTTTGTTGTTACAGCCTGAATTTAAAATGGATTACATGTAGATGTTTTGTCACTGGCCTACACACAGTACCCTATAATGTTTTTCAAATTTATTACTAATTACTTAAAGATGAAAAGCTGAAATGTCTTTAGTCAGTAAGTATTCAACCCCTTTCTTATGGCAAACCTAAATAAGTTGAGGAGTAAACATTTGCTTAACAAGTTACATAATAAGTTGCATGGACTCACTTTGTGTGCAATAATAGCGTTTAACATGATTTTTTTTATGACTACCTCATCTCTGTACCCCACACATACAATTATCTGTAAGGTCCTTCTGTCGAGCAGGGAATTTCGAAAACAGATTTAAACCACAAAGACCAGGGACGTTTTCCAATGCATCGCAAAGAAGGGCACCTATTGATATATGGGGGGGGGAAAACTGACATTGAATATCCCTTTTGAGCATGGTGAAATTATTAATTACGCTTTGGATGGTGTATCAATACATTCAGTCACTACAAGGATACAGGCATCCTTCCTAATGGAGAGGAAGGAAATTGAGGCTTGATCACCATGAGGCTAATATTGTGACTTTAAAACCGTTAGACTTTAATAAGAAACTGAGGATGGAAGGAAAGGGGGATACTACTCAGTTGTACAACTGAATGCATTCAACTGAAGTGTCTTCCTCATTTAACTCTCTGAATCAGAGAGGTGCGGGGGGCCGCCTTAATCGACATCCACGTCTTCGGCAGAACGGCAGATATTTACCTTGTCAGCTCGGGGATTCAATCCAGCAACCTTTCAGTTACTCACCCAACCACTATTGTACAATCCCGATGTGGAAAGCTTTTAGAGAATTATTCAAGACACTCACAGCTGTAATTGATGCCAAATGTGATTCTAACATGTATTGAATGCTTATGATTTCTGTATTTAATTTTCAAATGAGCAACAATTTCTGAAAACACGTTTTCACTTTGATTATGGGGTATTGTGTGTAGATGGGTGAGAAATATATCTATTTTCAAATCAAATTTTATTGGTCACATATACGTGTTTAGCAGATGTTATTGCAGGTGTAGCGAAATGCTTGTGCTTCTAGCTCCGACAGTGCAGTAATATCTAATATCTATCTAACAATTAATGTCTAACAGTTTCACAACATATACCCAAAATACACATAAATCTAAGTAAGGAATGAATTAAGAATATACATTATATACTACCGTTCAAAAGTTTGGGGTCACTTAGAAATTGTTATTGAAAGAAAAGCACTTTTTGTCCATTTTAAAATAACATCAAATTGTTCTGAAATAGTGTAGACATGAATGATGTAAATGACTATTGTAGCTGGAAAAGGCTGAAATTTATGTGTAAATAAGGTATTTCTGTTTTATTTTTAATACATTTGTAAAAATGGCGAACCTGTTTAGGGATATTGTGTGTAGATTAGTGAGTAAAACAATTTTTTTAGAAAGGCTGTAATGTGGAAATTCTATTTGTCTGAATAGGATGTACCTGAGCTCAATTTCGAGTCTCATAGCAAATGATACGTACAGTTGAAGTCAGATGTTTACATACACTTAGGTTGTAGTCATTAACTCATTTCTCAACCACTCCACAGATTTCATGTTAACAAACTATAGTTTTGGCAAGTCGGTTAGGACATCTACTTTGTGCATGACAAGTAATTCTTCCAACAATTGTTTACAGACAGATTATTTCACAATTACAATTGAAATACACTAAGTTGACTGTGCCTTTAAACCGCTTGGAAAATTCCAGAAAATGATGTCATGGCTTTAGAAGCTTATGTTAGGCTAATTGACAATTTGAGTCAATTGGAGGTGTACCTGTGGATGTATTTCAAGGCCTGTGTCTTGTAATTATCTTTAATTTTCCCTTTCTAGAGCACTGGACGACATTCAGGAGAGCATCAAGGAACTGCACTTCTACAGAGCACACGTTTTCAAATCGCAAACAGAGGAAAAGAAGCGCAAGATATTGCAAAATAGCAACAACAACAAAAGTGTGTGAGGGGGTTCCAAGGTGGTGGTTGAGGTTAAGAGATGGAGTAAGAGGAATTTACTGTGTCCCAAAGGACAACCTAATTCATTGTCAAAAATAGTGCACTACATGGTTGAATAGGGTGCCATTTGTGCATAACTAAGGTTGTAGGATAGAAAAATAAATACAATTTGCACAGCTGTAAATACATTTGCACAGCTGAATTTGAAGTAATCTCCCAGTGTGTCGTTCGCCAAGAGAACTGTGATCGTAGTTTTCTGATTCACACCTGTCTTTTCTCAATCGTTTTTTAGTTACTGTTTTCATACGGCTGCAAAACCTGCTTGTTTTCCAGGTTCAAATGTTCAACATGGACATTTCCTTGTTTGGAAATACTGCTTTGCGCTTGTTTTGGCCATTGTATAGCCATGCAAAAAAACAAAGCTTTTTGGGGGGATTTTACCCATTGCCATTTTGTTAATCTAAAATTAGTCCTTTTAGTTATGTTTCCAATATCTGGGATTGACTTAAAATGTTCATAATTTTATTATCAGATTATACCAGAAACAATAAACTCAATTTTTTTTGAGACCCATCTTGTACAAATTCCTGGCATGTTTTAAATTGAATGTACTGATTCTAACACTAGATGGCAGTTTGTACTTGTATAATGGATACCAATATTAAGAAATCAGATACAAAAATAGACAGTGTGCTGTCTATCTACTCAGTCAGTCTCAAACTATGCCAGTTGGTGAAGTTTCCTCTAGACACTGATCTTGGGTCAATTTGGGTCATTTTTATGACCCTGGTGACTAGAAGAACTGCTTAGACTGACCATAAAACACACAACTGATGGTTAACCTATACTGAGCCCCTGAGGTGACAACAGGGTCCCATTTGGAAGGATGCAATGTATAAGTTGCAGATAGAAATGCCACGAATAGAGTTGAACTAATTCCTTACTCTAAATGTCAGAGCAGAGCCATTCATTCTTTACACAATGTGTTTCTATCTCTTGTTTTAGCCAGGTTGTCTCAGGTCAAATTATTATTTACCTTTATTTAACTAGGCAAGTCAGGTAAGAACAAATTCTTATTTACAATGACGGCCTACACCGGCCAAACTCAGACAACGCTGGGCCAATTGTGCACAGCCCTATGGGACTCCCAATCATGGCCAGTTGTGATAGTCTGGATTCAAACCAGGTTGTCTGTAGCGACGCCTCTAGCACTGCGATGTAGTGCCTTAGAACACTGCACCACTTGGGAGTTCGGAAATGAAGAGCAAAGTGTTGTCTACTCTATTCATATGTCATGGTCTTCAAACGTCATGTGATCTTCATGCATTTTAGCTTGGAATTGTTAGAGGGTGGGTGGGTGTATTTTTGTCAAATACTAGTTTGAGACAGTGTTTCCATGTTCTTTACTTTATGGAAAAACCACATAAAAAAAAAAAAACTTCATTAAACATCGTCGAGCGAATGGCCTTTGCCAGTGACCCAGTTGTGCATAGGATCAGCGTGATGGCAGATATGATTGTCAACTCCCAGCTAACACGGTTTGCTCTAAGGCAAGACTTACAGCACTCTATGTACAGCGATGTGACACCTCTTAAACTACACCATACCACACACTACAACTCTTAACATCAAACTGCTTCCTCTTAGGTCCAGATAATTATTCAGGAACCATTAGCAGGCCTATTAAAAGTATGATCATCATAGTTATATTTGAAACACAACTTGTCTGGAACAAATTCTGTGAGAATTTGAAATGCCCCAAGTGGTGCAGTGGTCTAAGACACTGCATCTCAGTGCTAGAGGTGTCACATTATAGACAACCTGGTTTGAATCCAGACTGTATCACAACTGGCCGTGATTGGGAGTTCCATAGGGTGGCACACAATTGGCCCAGTGTTGTCCGAGTTTGGCCGTCCATTGTAAATAAGAATTTGTTCTTAATTGACTTGCCTAGTTAAAGGTTAAAAAACTAAAACTTGTATTTTTTTTATGTAACCAATGCATTTCCCAATGGCCGGTCAGTGTGTGTGTGTGTGTGTCTTCGTGTTGGGTGTGCTTTGCTAAGTGCAGTGTGGAGTTAATGGCCTGTCTTATTTATTGTTCCTCTATCCTTACCTCCCTCCTTCTCTGGGCCCACCGGCCAGGTGGACGACTCCGGGCTTTTTTACACCCCTGCCTGACCTCAGGGACAGATCAACTCTGGGGGAGCGATGGAGCGGAGAATCTGGACCGAGCATGTGAAATCACACCTGATTTAAACCCACTGTAAGACCTTGGGAGAATAATTTTTTAAAACACTAGGACCATGACCCAAATCTGTCTAGCCTACTACTTACTAAAACTACATCAATCTAATTTGATTAGTCATATGCTTCTTAAACAATCGGTGTACAGTCGTGGCCAAAAGTTTTGAGAATGACACAAGTATTGGTCTCCACAAAGTTTGCTGCCTTAGTGTTGATGATGGCAATTTGCATATACTCTAGAATGTCATGAAGAGTGATCAGATGAATTGCAATTAATTGCAAAGTCCCTCTTTGCCATGAAAATGAACTTAATCCCCCAAAAACATTTCCACTGCATTTCAGCCCTGCCACAAAAGGACCAGCTGCCATCATGTCAGTGATTGTCTCGTTAATACAGGTGATAGTGTTGACGAGGACAAGGCTGGAGATCACTCTGTCATGCTGATTGAGTCAGAATAACAGACTGGAAGCTTTAAAAGGAGGGTGGTGCCCAGTGTTGTCTTCCTCTGTCAACCAGGGTTACCTGCAAGGAAACACTTGCCGTCATCATTGCTTTGCACAAAAAGGGCTTCACAGGGAAGGATATTGCTGCTAGTAAGATTGCACCTAAATCAACCATTTATCGGATCATCAAGAACTAAAGTTGATTCAGCTGCGGGATCGGGACACCACCAGTGCAGAGCTTGCTCAGGAATGGCAGCAGGCAGGTGTGAGTGCATCTGCACCCACAGTGAGGCGAAGACTTTTGGAGGATGGCCTGGTGTCAAGAAGGGCAGCAAAGAAGCCACTTCTCTCCAGGAAAAAGATCAGGACAGACTGATATTCTGCAAAAGGTACAGGGATTGGACTGCTGAGGACTGGGGTAGAGTCATTTTCTCTGATGAATCCTCTTTCCGATTGTTTGGGCCATCCGGACACCGGAGTTATACACCGGAGAAGACAAGGTGAGCGCTACCATCAGTCCTGTGTCATGCCAACAGTAAAGCATCCTCAGACCATTCATGTGTGGGGTTGCTTCTCAGCCAAGGGAGTGGGCTCACTCACAATTTTGCCTAAGAACACAGCCATGAATAAAGAATGGTACCAACACATCCTCCGAGAGCAACTTCTCCCAACCATCCAAGAACAGTTTGGTGACGACCAATGCCTTTTCCAGCATGATAGAGCACCTTGCCATAAGGCAAAAGTGATAACTAAGTGGCTTGGGGAACAAAACATCAACATTTTGGGTCCATGGCCAGGAAACTCCACAGACCTTAATCCCATTGAGAACTTGTGGTCGATCCTCAAGAGGCGGGTGGACAAACAAAAACCCACAACTTCTGACAAACTCCAAGCATTGATTATGCAAGAATGGCCTGCCATCAGTCAGGATGTGGCCCAGAAGTTAATTGACAGCATGCCAGGGCGGATTGCAGAGGTCTTGAAAAAGAAGGGTCAACACTGCAAATATTGACTCTTTGCATAAACTGAATGTCATTGTCAATAATTACAAGTATTATGGAATACTTGTAATTATACTTCAGTGTACCATAGTAACTACTGACATAAAGATCTTAGAACACTGATGCAGCAAACTTTGTGGAGAACAATACTTGTGTCATTCTCAAAACTTTTGACCACGATTGTAGAGAAAAAATATAGAACAAATAACACAAGGAATAAATGCTGTGTACAGTGTGGCAGGTAGGCTAGCGGTTAAGAGCTTTGGGTCAGTAACCGAAAGCCAAGTAGGTGAAAAATCTGTGCCCTTGAGCAAGGCACTTAACCCTAATTGCTCCTGTAAATCGCTCTGCATAAAAGCGTGTGCTAAATTACTAAAATGTTACATAAATGTATTGTGTACTGTACTTATAGTACAACATACTATTTAACCTACTGTTTAAGAAAAATATGCAGTAAGACAACAAATATCAACCTACTACTCATCCATACTGAGAAGGCGCCGTCTAATGTTCAATCGCTCTTGTTCCCCGCCATTCGTTAATTTCTGTAGAGCCCTATACTGATTATCAGCTGTTGTCAAACGTGTGAGTGGTAACCATTTTTTTCGATCTTCAATAGTGTGCAGCGAATTCTACTAGATGAAATTATGATAACATCCTGGCATTTAAAACAAACATCATGGTTAACATTTCACACTATAAAACATTCTGTATTTGCATAGCCAAAAAGCCTACTATTTAGAACGCAAGTATGGGTAGTCAGACACGGCCATGCTTTGAGAAGGAGATGATGAGAGAGAGAGAATCCCAAAGACACCCTATTCCCTTTATAGTGGGAATGCCCTCATTTTGACCAGGGCGCATGTCCTACAGGTATATTGGCACAGACCAGTGGGAGGTTAGCTTGGTTCGAGGCATATGATAGGCTGTATACTAGGGGGAACTGTTCATGTGACTAGCTTTAAATAATCCTTACATGATTTTACACAGCCTGTCTGTTAGAGAAGCAGCAGAATCTTAAGGGAGCGAGCTTTTGAGGGAGGGAGTGCCAGTGAGTGTGTCTGTTTCTCGTGTGGGTTTACAGTTTGTGCGTGTGCACTCCTGAGTGTGTGTTTGTGTATTCCTAAATACTGTAAGTGTGTCTTGCCACTGATTCATTCCCTCACTTCCTTCTCTCACCTGTCCATGCCCCCGGAGAGTTAACACCTGTGCGCTCTTTTCCTCAAGTACAAATCGATGGAGGGGCAAACTCACGGCCCTGGAGTACATGCAGTGTGAGTGTGACAGGCTTCAGCTCACTGAGATTCACACTAATCTGACAGGGCAGGTCAGAGTGGGTAAAAAAAAAAAAAAACTTCTGACCTGGCTTTCTAAGCGAAGACAACGTATTTGAATAGATGAACCGTGCGCCTGAAATAGCATCCTTTATAATGCACTACTTTTGACCAGATACCATAGAGCTCTAGTCAAAAATTGTGCACTACACTGTATATGCAAAAACATGTAGACACCCCTTCAAATTATCGATTTGCCAATTTCGGTCACACCTGTTGCTGACAGGTGTTTTTAAAATCGATTAACCAGCCATGCAATCTCCATAAACAAACTCAGTGACTTTTAACATGGCACCGTCATAGGATGCCACCTTTGAAGGCAACAACAGTTCTCATCTGGCCACCAAGTCAATTCATCAAAAATTCTGCCTTGCTAGAACTGCCCCGGTCAACTGTAAGTGCTGTTATTGTGAAGTGGAAACGTCTTGGACCAACAAAGGCTCAGCCGCGAAGTGGTAGGCTATACAAGCTCACAGAACAGAACTGCCAAGGGCTGAAGCACAGCACATAAAAATCATCTGTACTCTGTTGCAGCACTCACTCTCGAGGTCCAAATTGAATCTGCAACCAATGTCAGCACACAAGCCTAAGATCACCATGCGCAATGCCAAGTGTGGGCTGGAGTGAGGTAAAGCTTGCCGCCATTGGACTCTGGAGTAGTGGAAACACGATCTCTGGAGTAATGAATCACGCTTTACCATCTGGCAGCCCGATGGACTAATCTGGGTTTCGCTGATGCCAGGAGAATGCTACCTGCTCAAATACATAGTGCCAACTGTAAAGTTTGGTGGAGGAGGAATAATGGTCTTGGCTGTTTTTCATTGTTCGAGCTAGGCCCCTTTGTTCCAGTGAAGGGAAATCTAAACTCTAGAGCATACAATGAGGTTCTATAAGATTCCAACTATGTGGCAACAGTTTGGGGAAGGCCCTTTCCTGTTTTCAGCATGACGGTGCCCGACCTCACTAATGCTCTTGTGGCTGAATGGAAGCCAATCCCCACAGCAGGGCCTCCCGAGTGGTGCAGCGGTCTAAGGCACTGCATCGCAGTGCTAGAAGCGTCACTACAGCCCCCTGTTCGATCCCAGCTGGCTGCGACCTGGAGAAAAACTGAAATATCACATTTTACATAAGTATTCAGACCCTTTACTCTGTATTTTGTTGAAGCACCTTTTTGGCTTTGTTGAAGCACCTTCTTGGCTATGACGCTACAAGCTTGGCACACCTGTATTGAAGTCATTAAAACTCATTTTTCAACCACTCTACAGATTTCATGTTAACAAACTATAGTTTTGGCAAGTCGGTTAGGACATCTACTTTGTGCATGACACGTAATTCTTCCAACAATTGTTTACAGACAGATTATTTCACTTATAATTCACTATCACAATTCCAGTGGGTCAGAAGTTTACATACACTAAGTTGACTGTGCCTTTTAAACCGCTTGGAAATTTTTAAAAAAACGCCATAAAATAGCCAGACTTTTTGGAGAAATGTCCTCTGGTCTGATGAAACAAACATAGAACTGTTTGGCCATAATGACCATCGTTATGTTTGGAGGGAAAAGGGGGATGCTTGCAAGCCGAAGAACACCAACGGTGATGCACGGGGGTGGCAGCATCATGTTGTGGAGGTGCTTTGCTGCAGGAGGTACTGGTGGACTTCACAAAATAGATGGCATCATGAGGAAGGAAACGTTTGACCCGAGTCAAACAATTTAAAGGCAATGCTACCAAATACTAATTGAGTGTATGTAAACTGACCCACTGGGAATGTTATGAAAGAGATATCAGCTCATATAAATCCTTCTCTCTAATATTATTCTGACATTTCACATTTTTTAAATAAAGTGGTGATCCTAACTGACCTAAGAAATGGAAGTTTTACTGGGATTAAATGTCAGGAATTGTGAAAATCAGAGTTTAAAGGTGTATGTAAACTTCCGACTTCAACTGTATGTAAAGGTATTTCTGTTTTTTATTTTTAATACATTTGCAATTAAAAAACAATTATGGGGTATTGTGTGTAGATTGCTGAAAAAAATATTTATTCATTTTAAAAATAATGCTATATATAACGTAACAAAATGTGGAAAAAGTGGGGTCTGAATACTTTTCGAAGGCACCGTATATAGTAAATAGGGTACCATTTCTGAAGCAGACAAAGACACGTGTTAGCCTGTCTTCCCGAGAACTTCCTTTTTGTTCCTTCCAGACATGTGACCCAACTGTCAATCATCACGTAACCTTGATGAGGCAAGCATCAGGCGTTTTACCCTGCACCTGTTCCGGACCATGTGAGCTGTCAATTTTACCGCAATGGCACACAGCTAAGAGGGATGTACAAAAGATATGCTTACCAGAAGCATTCTCTGAGGCTTTGTCATATTTATGTCCTTATCATGCTGCATACTGTATCTTTTGGAGAGTATAGATGAAAGCCCATTATATTGTCACTTGCTCTGAGTATGTATGTTGTAACGGTTTATCTTACATCTGTTCGAATTAAAATACACCACTCAAGAAAGTTGGCATCCATGCGCGACCTCCCCACCCATACAAGCCCAATGCCAAATCAACCCCAAAGCCCTACACATTATGCACTTGTAGAGATCTGAGAGGATTTGACAGGGGTAGGTATGGTAATACATTGCCTTCAGAAAGTATTCACACCCATTGACTTATTCCAGATTACCTTTTTTTGTATGTATGTATTACATTTAGATTGTGTGTCACTGGCCTGCACACAATACCCCGTAATGTCAAAGTAGAATTATGTTTTTAGAAATGTTTACAAATTAATTAAAAATGAAAAGCTGAAATGTCTTGAGTCAATAAGTATTCAACACCTTTGATATAGCAAGCCTAAATAAGTTCAGGAATAAACATTTGATTAAAAAGTCACATAATAAGTTGCATGGACTCACTCTGTGTGCAATTATAGTGTTTAACACATACAATACTCCACACATACAATTATCTGTAAGGTCCCTCAGTCGAGCAGTGAATTTCAAACACATATTCAACCACAAAGACCAGGGAGGTTTTCCAATGCCTCGCAAAGAAGGGCACCTATTGGTAGATGGGTAAAAAAAATCCTTCTTCTTCCTCCAAACACGGCGAGTGGAGTTTAGACCAAAAAGCTCTATTTTTGTCTCATCAGACCACATGACCTTCTCCCATTCCTCCTCTGGATCATCCAGATGGTCATTGGCAAACTTCAGACGGGCCTGGACATGCGCTGGCTTGAGCAGGGGGACCTTGCGTGCACTGCAGGATTTTAATCCATGACGGCGCAGTGTGTTACTAATGGTTTTCTTTGAGACTGTGGTCCCAGCTCTCTTCAGATCATTGACCAGGTCCTGCCGTGTAGTTCTGGGCTGATCCCTCACATTCCTCATGATCATTGATGCCCCACGAGGTGAGATCTTGCATGGTGCCCCAGACCGAGGGAGATTGACCGTCATCTTGAACTTCTTCCATTTTCTAATAATTGCGCCAACAGTTGTTGCCTTCTCACCAAGCTGCTTGCCTATTGTCCTGTAGCCCATCCCAGCCTTGTGCAGGTCTACAATTTTATCCCTGATGTCCTTACACAGCTGTTTGATTGAGTGTGTGGAGTCCGTTTGATTGAGTGTGTGGACAGGTGTCTTTTATACAGGTAACGAGTTCAAACAGGTGCAGTTAATACAGGTAATGAGTGGAGAACAGGAGGGCTTCTTAAAGAAAAACTAACAGGTCTGTGAGAGCCGGAATTCTTACTGGTTGGTAGGTGATCAAATACTTATGTCATGCAAATTAATTATTGAAAAATCATACAATTTGATTTTCTGGATTTTTTTTTAGATTCCGTCTCTCACAGTTGAAGTGTACCTATGATAAAAATTACAGACCTCTACATGCTTTGTAAGTAGGAAAACCAGCAAAATCGGCAGTGTATCAAATACTTGTTCTCCCCACTGTAGATAAACCCCCGAACACCCTCTATGGCACCCGATTTAGGTCCCTCTCTTAGTGCTCTTCTGTGCGTACTTCGCCTCCACAGCAACCATACAGCGACTCCTACTCTGCACTAGCAGCCTACGCTCCAATGCCACTGATTGTCCTCAGAGCCCCATTAGAAGGGCTGTTTGATTACTCAGATTAAGAGGGGTGATTAGGGGGATGGATAGGATGGGGACAAGCGGCACATTAGAGGAAATCAGGAGAGGCAACTTCCCATATGCCCCTGACTGCGCTCCGCATCCCAAATGGCACCCTATTCCCTATGTAGTGCACTACTTTTGACCCGGGTCCATAGGGGTCCCCATAGGGCTCTGGTCAAAAGTAGTGCCCTACATAGGGAATAGAGTGCCATTTGGGACACAGCCTGCCTGCCTGGGAGGATGCAGTGTTCATGTCGTCAGCAACTTTCTCATGCTCAGCAAAATCTGTGTTCCCCTCGCTTGCTCACTCTGTGATCGCCCAGGGAGAATTAACGATCCACTGGCACCGTTAAGGCACGAGGCTCCCCGGGGTGATGACGCAGATGTCATTGCTGAGATGTGATTTTTGCACTGATTAATTAAGAAATGCTATTTCATTACATCTGTGGTAATTGATATAGATTACTAGTCTTTTCCCTCAGATTTTTCCCCTATGTTGTCTTAATCTCATACCTGCATTGGGATTCCAACATATGCTGACGGCAATTATCTGCATATTTTTTTAGGTTTTGGTCTTGAGTGACTGTGAATCATTTCTGATGGTGAGCAGGCAGTAACCACATGAATAATGGTTATGTACTTTGGCCTAAACAGTTACACTTTGCCGTATAATCCTTTGGGCATTGTTACTGTAGTTCTGTCAGAGTGGTCATTGGGTCCTTGGTCACCTCCCTCACCTCCCTCACCTTGTCCTTCTTGCCTGGTTGCTCAGTTTGCCTTCAGAAAGTATTCACACCCCTTATTCCACATTTTGTTGCGTTATAGCCTGAATAGAACATTTAGTAAATACTTTTCTCTCATCCATCTACAGACAATACCCCATAATGACAAATTGAAACATGTTTTTGGAAATGTATTGAAATATCTAATATCTAAATATCTAATTATTAAGTATTCACACCACTGAGTCAATACTTTGTAGAAGCACCTTTGGTGGTGATTACAGCTTTGATTCATCTTGGGTATGTCTGTATTGATCTCTGAGGCAGGTTCTCATTTGCCTGTATTTGGCTACATTCATTGTTTCCTATATCCTTAACAGTTTCACAGTCCCTGCCGCTGAAAAGCATCCCCATAGAATGATGCTGCCACCACCATGCTTCACGGTAGGGGTGGTGTTAGACTGGTGATGAGCTATGCTGCTTTTATCCAGACAGTGCTTTGCATTCAGGCCAATTTTTGTCTCCGTATGCCCTGAGTCTTTCACATGCCTTTTTGAAAACTCCAGGCATGCTGTCATGTACCTTTTTCTCTGGCCACTCCCATAAACCCAGATTGGTGAAGTGTTATAGAGACAGTTGTTCTTCTGTCAGGTTCTCCCATCTCATCCAAGGAACTCTGTAGATCTGTCAGAGTGGTCATTGGGTTCTTGGTCACCTCCCTGACCAAGGTCCTTCTTGCCCGGTTGCTCAGTTTGATCAGACGGACAGCTCTAGGAAGGGTAGTTTCATATTTTTTTCTTATCCCAATAATGGAGACAACTGTGCTCTTGGAAACTTTCAACACTCTAGAAATAGTTGTACACCCTTCCCCAGATATATACCTCATCACAATTCCATCTTGGATATCTACGGACAGTTCCTTGGACTTCGTAGTAGAGTTTCTGCTCTGACATGCACTGTCAACTGTGGAACCTTATATAGACAGATGTTTATTTCTAAATCATGTCCAAAGAATTGAATTGTCAAGAAAATAACTGTCTGTCTCACGGTAATTGACCATTAACATTAGCATTAGCATCTCCTGGCTTCCACACATAGCCTACAAGCCACTGATGCAGACTTTCGGAACATCTACATTTTAAAAAAGTCTATGTCGTGTAATATAGCCTACACCTTTTTGACAGGTCTAAAGAAGCATGATATGAAGAAAATGTAGTCTATTTCAGATGAATAGAATACTCTGATGTGGCTATGCCAAATGGCTGTGGGCCACACTAGTTAATTTAGCAGACAAGATTTGCTTAGAATTCTGTGGCATTATTTTATATTTTATAGTATGAAGAATACAATTGAACAAAGCTGAATAGAAAAATAGAAAGTATACGATTTGAGGGAGTGCGCACATGTGGCTTCTGTGTTGAGCGGTTAACAAATAAATAGGTATTCCTATATGCTTAATTTACAGTTATTAATGTAACTTTAGTTGTTCTACAAACGTTGGCCTGTATATGTTGTGATTTTTAATACATTGTAAAGCTGCATGATGCAACTCTTAATGATTTGAAAAAAGTTGCTTGAAAGGCATGCTTTGGTTTTTTTATGCAGGCTGTACACACTTCATCAGTCTCTCATTCACAATTTGACAAGCCCTTGATAATGCCTCAGTTTTCACGGCGTCATCCCCTTTTTGTGGCCGTAATGCACCCTAAAAAAATCCATGCCTTTTGCGGCCAGTGGCGTTTGTGACCTTGGCCTGTGTTGTGCACTCCGAAACACCTCTCACTCACAAGGCTCTCCATGACGTGATCGGGTCTTTCTCACAGGCTACAAGTGAAGACCGATACATCGGGGACACAACTGCGCGAGTCCTTATCCAATTCCGAGGTGCATATTGACAATATTGGAATAACTGTCCACATTTTACTTTTCGTCAGCCAACAAGATGAGTAGGCCTAACGAACAGCAAAAGCACTAGCCTATATCAGTCTACTATCCCCCATAGTACAAAAGTCAACCTATTCTATTCTGTGCGAGAAATAAATATTCCAAACATAGTTTGGGACAGTTGTGGGATGCGATAGATCCCAAATTAATACAACCACTAACATCAAAAAAGATTTTACGCAATGTGGCTGGCGCAACAGATCAGAACGTTTTAGCTTAAAATGTTGATGAACTATTAGGCAATTTCTTCACATTATAAGCACAGCAATGTGCACATGGCAGTATGCTATAAGCGTGAATGGAAAACACCATTACCAAATGTGACCGCAAATGCAATTATTATAAAGGTGTATTTTTATGGTGAAACATTTTTTCCCCAAAAACTTGAAACTCGTGCTGCTTATGTATGCCAGTTAGGCTCTAGACCCCTTGTAAAGCGGATTAATGTGCTTCATTTTATGAAGTTATTTGGCCACTTTAGTTGTGATACAAACCTCATCAAAACATATAGGCCTATGGGCTAGGCTACATGAGGTGTGCGACTATGATTCGAAAATGCCGCAAAAAAAGGTAGTTTCTTATGCTGGGCATCAATCACAAGTGATTATACATAATTCACAAGTGATAGGCTAATATTGTCCCCCATCAGACTATTCATGATTTAATCTTGTCTTTACATATACTAAATAATATACAGTACAAGTCAAAATGTTGGACACCTTCTCATTCAAGGTTTTTTCTTTATTTGTACTATTTTCTACATTGTAGAAAATAGTAAAAATAAAGAAAAAACCCTTGGATGAGTAGGTGTGTCCAAACTTTTGACTGGTACTGTATGTATGAAATTTGTTTTGATTTAGAATGGACCATTACCATGCACCTGTCTCAAAACAAGGGTAGTGGGGAAAAAATACATGTCATTTATGCACTTAAATAGCAAATGGAGAACACTTCTCACGTGGTTAATTTTTATGCCAGCCAGGTAGGCTATACTCCTGTTGTAAAGAGAAGCAATGTGCTTATTATTAGGAAAGTTGATAAATAAATATAGTAGGCCTAGCCTATAGAAAGCTAATGGGATCCTCCTCTTTTTAGTAGAGGCCATCACTCTGTTTTCTCACGCAATTGCATAGCCTATAGAAATGTTGAGCAACATGACCTCATGGGCTCTCATGAAGTGTTTGATTAGATTTTTGACTAAAACATTTGCGTTGATGTCATAGTGATTAGAGGGACAATAGAGTGCTGAGTACCAGGCAGTTTGCAGGTTTGGTAGTCTACTAACGACCAGCAGCAGCATCAGAAATTGGAGAAGCCTAATAACTGTGACTTAAAGGTCAAAGGGAATTTGACTGCCTTCATGACCACCGGTGTGGCGGTAATATGGTCACCGTAACAGACCTAGCCACAGGTGGACTCCAAAGGCGTGTTAATACTTATGTTGTGAGCTGGAATAAAAGATCCCAGAAATGTTCCCTATGTTGTTCAAAAATCTGTTTACATCCTTGTTAGTGAGCATTTATCCTTGGCCAAGATAATCCATCCACCTGACAGGTTTGGCATATCAAGAAGCTGATTAAACAGCATGATCATGATCACAGCATGATCATTACAGGTGCACCTTGTGCTGGGGACAATAAAATGTGCAGTTTTGTCACACCACAATGCCATAGATGTCTCAAGTTTTGAGGGAGCATACAATTGGCATGCTGACTGCAGGAATGTCCACCAGAGCTGTTGCCAGAGAATTGAATGTTAGTTTTAGAGAATTTGTCAATACATTCAACCTACCTCACAATCATAGACCACGTGTAACCACGCCAGCCCAGGACCTCCACATCCAGCTTCTTCACCTGCAGGATTGTCTGAGACCAGCCACCTGGACAGCTGATGAAACTGTGGGTTTACACAACCAAAGAATTTTTGCACTGTCGAAATCATCACAGGGAAGCTCATCTGCGTGCTTGTCGTCCTCACCAGGGTCTTGACCTGACTGCAGTTTGGCGTCGTAAACCGACTTCAGTGGGCAAATACTCACCTTTGATGGCCACTGGCACGCTGGAGAAGTCTGCTCTTCACGGATGAATCCCAGTTTCAACTGTACCGTGCAGATGGCAGACAGCTTATATGGCGTTGTGTGGGCGAGCGGTTTGCTGACACCAACAATGTGAACAGAGGGCCCCGTAGTGGTGGGATTATGGTATCGGCAGGCATAAACTACGGACAATGAACACAATTGCATTTTATCAATCGAGATCCTGAGACCCATTTTTGTGCCATTTATCCACCGCCATCAACTCATATTTCAGCATTATAATGCACGGCACCATGACGCAAGGATCTGTACACAATTCCTGGAAGCTGAAAATGTCAGAGTTCTTCCATGGCCTGCATACTCACCAGGCATGTCACCCATTGAGAATGTTTAAGATGCTCTGGATCGACGTGTACGGCAGCGTTTTGAGGCAAATGGTGGTTACATCAGATACTGACTGGTTTTCTGATCCACGCCCCTACCTTTTTTTTAAGGTATCTGTGACCAACAGATGCATATCTATATTCCCATTTGAAATCCATAGATTAGGGCCTACTGAATTGATTTAAATTGACTGAACTGTAACGCAGTCAAATCTAAGAAATTTTTGAATGTTGTGCTTATTTTTTGTTCAGTGCAAATGATATATTTCTGTATTTCATTTTCAATACATTTCTAAAAACATTTGTTCACTTTGTCATTATGGGGTATTATGTGTAGATGGGTGAGGAAAAATATCTATTTAATCAATTTTGAATTCAGACTGTAACACAACAACATGTGGAATAATTCAAGGGGTATATCTGACTAAAATGAAGAATTTGACCTGCAGAGTTTGCAGAAACCATGTTTTTGAATATCCCTTGCACTAACCTAACCTCTCCTTCCAGGGATTGACCAGCAACTCTTCAAACCTGATGAATATCCAGTAGGTACAATGTGTAGTGTTTCAGATGGAAATAAATGGATGGATACCACATGAAAGACAATTGTGTTGTCAGTGTCGGCTGCATCCCAAATAGGGCTCTGGTGAAAAGTAGTGCACTGTGTAAGGAATAGGGTGCCATTTTGTAAGCAACCTCCGCGTTTTGAAATGCCTCGAACGTAAAGCCTATTGACTAGCACAGGCAGGCATCCAAAACGTCTTCAGTATTGACTAGCAAAAGCAGCCAGCCAAAACGTCTTCAGTATTGACTAGCAAAAGCAGCCAGCCAAAACGTCTTCAATATTGACTAGCGCAGGCAGGCAGCCAAAACGTCTTCAATATTGACTAGCGCAGGCAGGCAGCCAAAACGTCTTCAATATTGACTAGCGCAGGCAGGCAGCCAAAACGTCTTCAATATTGACTAGCGCAGGCAGCCAGCCAAAACGTCTTCCTTCTTTCTCCCCTCACATCTTAACTGTAAATGCTTGGGGAAAGTAGGAATGCGTGGCCTACCTAGGCGATGGGTGTTGGATGGGATGGATCGATGCCTCGTGAATCCATACACTTGACAAACAGCGCTGTAGATAAATGACTCAAAGCCTATGCTGCTATTCATCACCCCAGTCTGTGTCCGAATGACTAGATTCATCAAAAGTTAATTAAGGGTGGGTTTACATTGGCATTATCGCTTACCCATGGTTAATTCTATCCCAATTACTGGCATTTAATAGAGTGACGTTTGTACTGAGAATGAGACGTGTATGAATACTAAAGCTAGTTATTTAGTGAAGCGCACAATGCTAAATGCCTTAAGAGGCATGTGAATGGTATTATTGGAACATATGATCTCTTGTATTGTTACACCACTGATGAACAGTGAAATAGAACCCTCATCGAAATAGAACAACTAATTAATTGGTGATTAAAGAAGTACATTTAATTCTAGGAAAAAACTGCTCATTACGTGGACATTTTGGTCACAGGCGCGAGAGCCACTGCATTAAACCTAGTACCCTGTTTCCATGGCAGCAGACTTAAGATCATATTCCAGGCCCTCTTTGATGTCACTTAGGTTGAAACATTGCTATGTTTTCATTTATAAAGCCCTTTTACAATAAGTCCAACAGTACCTAACATCTTTACTAAACTTTAGACATACAAGTTACCACACCCGGTCTCAGGGATGGTTAACTCTGGAAATTCCTTTTGGTCTCTACTGAGTTAGGTAAATCAGCTTTTAGTTTTCTTGCACCTTATTTGTAGAACAATCTTCAAAATGTTCTTAAATTTGATGTTCTGGTGTCTCTAGGGTAATTCAGAAAGCTGATTGAGGACCTTATTACTGATGAACGTGTTTGTTTTTTATGACCGTGTTTTTCTTTCTGCTTGAATTTTGTATTTATTTGTATTTGTGTATTTTAAATATGGAGTGGAGCTCTATAGTCATGTGATGACATCACATGCCCCACATACTTTCAAAATTATTATTTTATTAGAAAAACACGGTTTCCATAATTTTTCGCAATAAATAATGTTGGCACATGAAAATGATTAGAATATGGCAAATATTAGTAAAATATTACATTCTATCCATGCTGGCTTTCGTGCGCTACATTACCAAAAGTATGTGGACACCTGTTCGTCGAACATCTCATTCCAAAATCATGGGCATTAATATGGAGTTGGTCCCCCCTTTGCTGCTATAACAGCCTCCACTCTTCTGAAAAGGCTTTCCACTATATGTTGGAACATTGCTGCAGGGACTTGCTTCCATTCAGCCACAAGAGCATTAGTGAGGTCGGGCACTGACGTTGGGCGATTAGGCCTGGATCGCAGTCGAGGTTCCAATTCATCCTAAAGGCGTTCGATGGGGTTGAGGTCAGGTCTCTGTGCAGGCCAGTCAAGTTCTTCCATACCGATCTCAACAAACTATTTCTGTATGGTCTTAGCTTTGTACAAGGGGGCATCCTGCTGAAACAGGAAAGGCCTTCCCCAAAACAGTTGTGCTGACGTTGCTTCCAGAGGCAGTTTGGATCTCGATAGTGAGTGTTGCAACCAAGGACAGACGATTTTTACGAGCAACGTGCTTCAACACTCGACGGCCCTATTCTGTGAGTTTGTGTTCTACCACTTCGCGGCTGAGCCGTTGTTGCGCCTAAACGTAACTGCACTTACAGTTGACCGGGGAAGCTCTAGCAGGGCAGAAATTTGATTAACTGGCCTGTTAGAAAGGTGGCAACCTATGACGGTGCCACGTTGAAAGTCACTGAGCTCTTCAGTAAGGCCATTCTACTGCCAATGTTTGTCTATGGAGATTGCATGACTATGTGCTTGATTAAATACACAGGTGTCGCTGAAATAGCCAAATCGACTAATTTGAAGGGGTGTCCACATACTTTTGTATATATAGTGTAGGTGTGAGAGTATACAGGATGTCAATGTATTAATGCGCGTTTTGCCTAAATGGGTAATGGGAACACTTCAATCATTTAATTTATTTGTCACTGTGGGTGTTTTTTTTTTATGTATGACGTCATTACATCCAGCTGTTTTTATCGACACAAGATAGTCAAATGGATTAATCTATTTTTAATGCAAACTTTCTAAATGTCGACAGAAAATCCGTAGACATGTTCATGGAAACATAGCTAGTGTGTCATTAATGTCTACATTTAACAAGCAAGGCTCAACTGACGGAGCTGTCATGAATTTCAGGCTGCCGTGAACCTGAAGCTAAATTCAGCTAGACATATCGGACAGTTTTCCATGTAAATGGACATGTATCTAGAAGACTTGTGTCTACAGTGTGTTTGATCAAACACCTGCATATAGTAATTCCCCATCACGTTGAAAATGTCATAAGACTGACTTTTTCAGCTAGAGAAGCACTGTCAAGTTGCCCTGGACAGGAACATAGTCTGTAGCTCAAATTGCACCCTATTCCCTATGTAGTGCACTACTTTTGACCAGTGCCCATATGGCTCTGGTCAAAAGTAGTTCACTATGTAGGAAATAGGGTGCCATTTGGTACGCACATCCTGTCCAGAGCACCGGGGAGGGGGAGGGCCCTTTGTCAGCTTGTCAATCACCTGTCTGACCTGTAAGTTAAGGGACAGACCTGGGAACTCAGCTCTTTTCAAGGCAGAGCAGAAGCATGTACCACATCAGGACATGGCGGACCAGACAGCACTGGGCACAGCAACAAGATAGTCTGGTCCAGTGGTAGCACTGTCGAGTGCCGACTCCTGCCCCTTTGGACATGTGTTCAAAACCCGCCCTGCAACCTTTCATTCTGTCTCTCCCCATCTGTTTCCCCATCTCATTCTATACCTAAACAGCAAAGAAAAGATACGAAAGGATAGTGCATGTTCCTTTTAAAAATAAAAAAAATAGATAGGCCAGCGGGAAAGTAGTGTTTTCTTTCAGAGTGGTTAGGGTATAGAAAGGATGCATTTTAGTATCCAAACATTCCGATTAGGTTTTGATAGGGGCCCTGTTTGAATACTCCTAAAATGCATCCTCATCTTTCTGTCTTCCTTGAAGTAATCACTGATCAAACATGATTGTAATTGGTGAGAGCAAGTGTTCCCCTGCGTTGATTCCACCAATCATGTCATGCTCAGTGATTATCTCAAGGAATGGATGAAGGAGAGATGTATTTACAGAGAATTCAAACATTTCACTACACTTCAGTCTTTGGGTTTCCAATCATTCTACTTCTTTGTACTTATGTATGTTGTGTTGATTATTTTGAATGTGTGCTTACTTAAACAACTTCCCACTCATGATATAGCACCGTAGCACTTTATCAAAAGGTCACCTGCCATGGCATTGTCAAAATACAGATTGACATTAATACATGACATAGCATGATATGCAGTTAACTGTGATCATTTTCATGAAGACCGTTACCTCATCATTGAAACCGTTACCTCATCATTGCATGTTTTGTCAGATGTTTTGTAATTTAAAGTTATGGCATAATTAAGTTAAGTCACATCCCATTTATTGGTTGTATTTTCATTGCCATTCCTTTAAAGGTATTCATTCTGTGTATATTTCCACTGTAGATACAATCTCTTGAGGTTTAGCACAAATAAGCTTTAACAGACCATTTTTTTTATTTTCTTTAAGAACAGGAAATGTTCGGGTGACTGAATCTTTACACATTGTTATTCTCACTTTTTGTTTGGTATTTGTCAGCTTTCATTTTTGTTTTGTTGTTTTGGGCTCTCATGTTCCAACAGCCACCATCTTGGTGTTTTATTCTCGCTGAAGAACGGGTACCACTGTTTTATTTATCTATCGTAACTAAGTGCACTTATTTACTGTCCATATTAGGACAGCCTCAGTCTCTGCAAGGCTTCTCTGCTGCGACTGAAGCTGTCCTATGGATATTGTACCGTTCTGAAAAATGCGGTCACATAATGGCCAACAATTTCAATGCATGTAAAGATGGTTAGCGTTCACAGAATATTAGAACAGATACTGTGCTCTACTGCATGCTTTGATCAAAACCATGTCACTAGCAGTGCAACATACCAGTATGTCCAATATCTACTACACAGAGAAGAGTCTTCTACCACCAGCTTGGTAAGGAGTGGGATACATTTCAGTTACACTCACCCAAACACATCCACACATACAGACATACACTGTACACCAACACACAGATTTGCCTTCTTACAATTTACAAGAAAAGTACATCATCAGCTGTGGGGGTCCCTCCCGTATAATTGCATATAGATTTAATAGGATCTCTATGGTCCCTCCTACCCAAACCCATCTCATAAACACGGTTGTACAATTGAGAACCTCACTCTCCCTGTCTGCTCAAAAAGGAAATACAGTGTGTACTGAGAAGTGGTGGGTGGTGAGTGGTTTCAGACCCTTGCATACATAACCTACTCTGATACCGAGTCGATTTGCATCTGGCCTGACCTTGCCCTCCCTCATGGCCACGTATTTTCTCCCTTGAACCGTAGGATAAATTAAAACACGACGGGCCTGGGGGAAAAAAATGCACATCAGGTCTTCAGCACGTGAAGAATGTGAATTACTCCACTTCATTATGCAAACACTTGGAATGAAGTATTGATCAATCGGACTCTGGGGGACGGGGGAATAACGCTGAAAAAAGTAGGGCAGCTGAGAAAAATAGCTCTCGAGTGGTGTGTATTCATGGATGCCAAGGGAAGCTAGGCTTCCCCCAAAAATGTACCAAATGTTTTATTTTTTAAAAACTAAATAGTTCTTCAATTTGTAAGAGGCTGGATGTATCTCACCGGAGAAAGCGTCCGAGCAAGCGAAAACAGCACCCCTCTGTATGTTTTTATTTATTTAACCATTATTTAACTAGGCAAGTCAGTTAAGAACACATTCTTATTTACAATGATGGCCTACACCGGCCAAACCCTCCCCTAACCCAGATGACGCTAGGCCAATTGTGCTCCACCCTATGAAGGCCATCTATCTGATGCTATCTGATTATAAAAAGTATGACATTGTTGCCGCCCATAGCATTGAATGCAAGGGAAGCCACAAAGAAAAGTGTCAAGGGAAGCCAGTTTGGATTTGGCTTAACTCCTATCAAATCACATCAAGAGAAATCATTGACAGAAACAACTCCTAGTCTAGCAAGCAAGCGTTTTAGCCAGGTAGCCTAGGACAACAAAAAATAAAAGTCAACATGAAAGAGAGGAGGATGGCATTGGCGTTTCTCTACAAGTAGGGTGAGTCAACATGTTTTTCTACTTGCATGAATGCACACACACAAATCGGAAACGTGGACAGCCACATTATATTTAGCTTACGTTGATTGGACTAAATAGTTTTTCGTATATTTTAGTCATTGTATTGTAAGCAGAGCTTATTTGAAGATGTTGAATTTGTAATGGTGCTGGAATAGTGGAGGAAGCTCCTGTTTTCTTTGCGACTTTTGGTAACTCGCCGTGGTTCTAAATCAATAGTTGTTTAGTAGTCATAAAATGTTGACCATGCTGAAGGTCATGTAACTGTTTGTTACATGCAGTATGCTTTGTGGACTTCACCAGACAGAGGTTGCTCTCCGGTTTTGTGATGAGACAAAGTTGTGGTTGAATTTATTCAGCCACTGTGTCTTCTTACTTTCTCGGCCTCTTATTGTCTCGGTCGCAAGGCATATGAACTAACAGGTTATAGAGAAAACAACGCAATTATCACAACATAGGTTGTAATATAGCTTTTTTTCTGGCTTCCCCAGTGATTTTACCCACACACTGCAACTGATCAAAGCAAATCCACTAAATTCAATGCGGTATCGAATGAGCAGCAGCTGCCGCGGGGATCCTCAGGTTTATCTCAGACAGAACTGTCAATCTCCATTCATCTCTAATTATCTACTGCATTTTGACAGATTATCGGGTTTAGTGTGAAAAGCTCAATTTCAAAAGAGAGATGATCTCTTTGACAACATTGCAGGATAAGCCAGAGGCGTTCAGCCATTGTTGTACCGACACCCATGAATTGATATGGCTCTGATGTGTGTTGTTGGCCTATATTGTCTTGGTATTCTCTTTTTTTTTTTTATCCTCTGCAGCAGAGGTAACTCTGGGTCTTCCATACAAAGTAATTAACTTCACTTAACATTAAGTTACTTGCCCCTGGGTAAGTACAAATACATGTACAGTATATCCCTTGTAACAACATTGTAATTACATAGTTGGTTGTTCAAGATTGTTACATTGTAAGAGCAATCTAACTTAAAGGGTTATAGCTAATGTTCTACGGTATCCTAATTTATAACGGTCAGCCTATAGTCATTATAAAGGTTATACACTACTGGGTTTCACTTTACATTAAGTTGCTTGCTCCTGGGTAGGTACATGATAATTACAATATATCCTAAGTAACTACATTGTTCTTACATTTCACTTGATTCGGTATAGCATTTGATCCAGGTCATAACATAACATAACTAATTTAATATGACCCATAGTTAATTACAGGGTGTAGCTTGTTACAATTGTCATCAACCCTGGTATTACATGTGGATCAGTGGAGTCTCCTCAGAGGAGGAAGGGGAGGACCATCCTCAGTGAATTTCATAAAAAGAAAAATAGTGAAACATTTAAAAAGTTACGCTTTTTAGATACTATACTAAATATGTTCACCAAAATAATTTATTAAAACACACTGGTTTTCAATTAAAGTCTACAGTAGCCAAAACAGCACTCAATAGGGCAGCACCATAGTGTAGCCGGAGGACAGCTAGCTTCCTTTCTCCTCTGGGTATATTCAATGCAAAACCTCATGGTTCTCACCCCCTTCCATAGACTTACACAGTAATGGACATATGGAATAACCTTCAGCAAGTGGATGTGTAATCACATATTCCTTGTTACAATTGTGTAATAATGGATTGTGCTACAACCTTTTCACCATGTAATTACATGGTAACACCTATGTAACTACTATGATAACACCGTTATTACTGTAGGGGCAACATAATATAAAGTGTTAACGTGTACTACTTTTGACCAGTGCCCAAATGGTATCCTATTTTCTATATAATGCACTACTTCCCTATATAGTGGGCCCATGTAGGCCCTGGTCAAAAGTAGTGCACTACGTAGGGAATAGGGTGCTATTTAGGATGTAGAATACCACACTGAGCAGTTTAGACTACAATTCATGGGGCTCCATATGAAACATTTAACTTTTAACGAAACAGGACATAAGCCACACTGTCGTCATGAGTAGTTTAGTGTTTTACGTTATGCTGTGTTCCCTCCAAGGCTGCAGAATCGTTAGTTCCAGTTGTCGGCTGCAATAATTGTTTTTTGCCTTTGTTGTTTTTTGTCGTTATATTTATTTGTTATGAGTAGTTTATCTGCCCTGACACATATTCCCAGGCCTTTGTCTTGTTCGCCTTCTGGAATTCTCCTCAGACTTTTGTTTGTTTGTTTTTCCAATGGGACTGCACTGCCAAATGTTGTTGTGCCTACACAACCCTTGAATACAACTGCATTCATGTTAAGTTCAGGAAATGCAAATATGTGGAACTGAGGTCTAGCACCCTCTGCGGGTCAGAAACAACCGGATGCATCCGGTTTTCAGGGGAAATGCAAACAGAGCCTGACTTGGAAAGAGAGCCTGACTTTCACTTTGACAGTATTTTTTTCTCTCGTCAGGACTAGAAAGAATGAAACGCAGCCCAGGCATTTATTTTATGGCTGCTACGTTACGTTAATGGTCTAGAAACAGCAACTACAAGAACTTCCTATTCTTCAAGCAGCTGTACTCAGGACACATTGTGTTATTTAAACTGTTTATCCTATTACGCCTGGTTAAATAGGTGATAAATGGAAAGGAATAATAATAATACAAATTGCATTTGTAGAGTGCTTTTCATTTACAGACATAAATCACAAAGCTCTTTACATTATGAGCAACCATTAAAATAAAAAACTTGCCTCCCCTGGCTATGTCAAATAATGACCAAAGCTGACAACAAAAAAATCATATCTGCTGTTCAATTTCATGCTAGAGGAGTTACATTATTGTGCTATATCCCTTTGATGAAAAGTGTGAGCTGGCTGCATCGTAATCAAGTTAGTTTGGCTGGAACACAGTCATAGACCAGCTTGGTGGTGCAATTGTTTATTTTTCTTTTTTAAACTTGGACCAACCAGGTCACCAAATGATAAAAAATCGTAACCCAACAAATAATGAAAAACAATGTTTTTTTGGCCTGCTACAACCAGGAGGGAGTCGCAACTGGCCATGTGGTGTGAACCATGGTGTGAACCATAAACTTGGAATGGAAATACCCATTCAAGTCAATTATGCCATAATTGGTGGACTGACAGCCATTCTTTCAGCATACCCATGAGTTTACAAGTCAAATTGCCATGGTCAGATGTTCTATTTCCATTTTATGGTGAGAATCCTTGTCTATGGAGCCTCTGGAGAATCCCATATGTTTACCATGATTGACCTGCAACTAACATGGTTGTAGAGAGTTGTATCAATGTAGCTCAATATCCATCAACCATGTTCGCCTCTAAAAAAGTTAAGAAGAAAAACATATTGCTGTGTTTTTGGGGGGTTGATTCATTTGTAGGTTGGAGGTGTTGCCCATCCCACAGGTGTCATTTTGCATTAGGCCTACAAGATTGTTGTTTAGGAAAAAGTATAGCATTATGTAGTTAAAAAGAGGGTGAAAGGCTGAAAAATGTAGCATTAGAAGTCAGATGTCCAGCAACTGCTATGTACTGTATATTTCTCATTCCCAGTCACAACATGAATCATGCAATGACATTCCATACACATTCATCCTGGCCATGACTGTTGTTCCAAACATACTTTAGCTTACGATTAGACGACACAGACATACAGCCAGATCTGGGGCTTTATCTGTGCTTGATTGAGCTAGCCTTGCTTAATTGACCATTAGAATAGTCCCAAAACAGTAAACCCTGCCTATCTGACACTCTAGGCAGGCTGTATTTCAAAGATTTGAAGTAGTGTTTGGTCTGATACAGTAGCAGTATAATGCTGACACATTCCTCCCCCATGTGCAGAAGCCAGGTCCTGCATCCAGACATTGTACAAGACAAAGTCCCTAATGAGGAAAGACAGCACGTCCATGAGTAAAGCCATTAAGTCACAGCCGAAAAGTATTGAAGAGTACCCATTGCAATGCAAAGAGACACCTGCTATTGCTTAATGGGCATCTGTTGGCAGGAAAATCCATCGAGTGATGCAATCTTAATGTCAGGGGTTCCACTTGGGTCTCGGGGCGGGCGTCAGGCCCCAAGTTAGATTTTTTTCATTGTTCCTCCTCACAGAGCCCTCATTGTTAAAGGTGATTTCCACATTTCCCAATTTAAGGAGGTTCAGCAGTGTTCAAACTGAAGATTCAAATGTGTGCTGAACAGTAATTAATAATGCAATGAGCTCTGAGAAGGAGTGAGAATGAGGTCTAAAGATGTTTGTTATTTTCATGTCAAAATTGATTATGAAGACAGTGTCTTACACACAGCAACCTTCTATTTCATAAAACGCTGAAACCTTTTAATAAGAGTGATGTCCTCATGTGGCTGAGTTGGTAGAGCATGGCGCTTGCAATGCTAAGGTTGTGGGTTTGATCCCCACAGGGGACCATTATCAAAATGTATGCACTCACTGGAGTCATGAGGGAGTGGTGCCATAAATCACATTACAGACTGAATTTGATATTAATTTGACCGGTTTAACAAAGGACCTCCACTAAAAATCCAGACAAAACCACTATGAATAATGTGCCAGTAAACCTCTTTGCCATCAACTGAGGCAATCGGCTGGCCTAATACCTGAAATCACAACCTCAGCAGGTGTGACCACCTCAGACCAAAAGTGTATTAATGATCAATTCAGAAATTTCTACGAGGACCTTTACTCAAGCATCTGTTCGTACTAACAGCACCCTCTCGCAATATTTCTCCCTGCATAGAGGAAATCGGAAGGGCTGTCCTCTGAGTCCTCTCCTGTTTGATATAGAAAGATCCCACTGTTGCGTAGAGCGTTTTTGGAGAGACAGAAAGGAGAGGGGGGGTCTTGCCCTACACAATTTCCACCATTACTATTGGGCTGCTAATATTCACAAGATAACCTTTTGGGTCTCTACATTTTTAGAGGGGGAAGGAGCGGTGTGGTCCCTTATGGAAAAGCACTCATGTCAATTATCATCCCCAGTCTGTGCCCTCCTACCATTGAGCAAACAATACCACTCAAACAACTCTATTGTTAAACGTTCACTCAGGATATTGTCTCAGTTTAGGATACACTTTAGACATAGACAAACTATCTCATCCATGCCTTGTGCTTCTAGCTCCAACAGTGTAGTAATATCTAACAAGTAATATCTAACCATTTCAAAACATATAGCCAGATACACATAAATCTAAGTAAGGAATGAATTAAGAATATATACAGTTGAAGTCGGAAGTTTACATACATCTTAGCCAAATATATTTAAACTTTCACAATTCCTGACATTTGTCTTAGGTCAATTAGGATCACCACTTTATTTTAAGAATGTGAAATGTCATAATAATAGTAGAGAGAATGATTTATTTCAGCTTTTATTTCTTTCATCAAATTCCCAGTGGGTCAGAAGTTTACATACACTCAATGGTAGCATTGCCTTTAAATTGTTTAACTTGGGTCAAATGTTTCGGGTAGCCTTCCACAAGCTTCCCACAATAAGTTGGGTGAATTTTGTCCCATTCCTCCTGACAGAACTGGTGTAACTGAGTCAGGTTTGTAGGCCTCCTTGCTCGCACACGCTTTTTCAGTTCTGCCCACAAATTTTCTATAGGATTGAGGTCAGGGCTTTGTGATGGCCACTCCAATACCTTGACTTTGTTGCCCTTAAGTCATTTCGCCACAACTTTGGAAGTATGCTTGGGGGGGTCATTGTCCATTTGGAAGACCCATTTGTGACCAAATTTTAACTTCCTGACTCATGTCTTGAGATGTTGTTTCAATATATCCACATAATTTTCCTTCCTCATGAAGCCATCTATTTTGTGAAGTGCACCAGTCCCTCCTGCAGCAAAGCACCCCCACCACATGATGCTGCCACCCCTGTGCTTCACGTTTGGGTTGGAGTTCTTCGGCTTAAAAGCCTCCCCCTTTTTCCTCCAAACATAACAATGGTCATTATGGCCAAACAGTTCTATTTTTGTTTTATCAGACCAGAGGACATTTCTCCAAAAAGTACAATCTTTTTCCCCATGGGCAGTTGCAAACTGTAGTCTGGCTTTTTTATGGCGATTTTGGAGCAGTGGCTTCTTCCTTGCTGAGCGGCCTTTCAGGTTATGTCGATATAGGACTTGTTTTACTGTGGATATAGATACTTTTGTACCTGTTTCCTCCAGCATCTTCACAAGGTCCTTTGCTGATGTTCTGGGATTGATTTGCACTTTTCGCACCAAAGTACGTTCATCTCTAGGAGACAACGCGTCTCCTTCCTGAGCGGTATGACGGCGCGTGGTCCCACTGTGTTTATACTTCCATACTATTGTTTGTACAGATGAACGTGGTACCTTCAGGAGTTTGGAAATTGCTCCCAAGGATGAACCAGACTTGTGGAGGTCTACAATTTTATTTCAGAGGTCCTTCCTGATTTATTTTGGTTTTCCCATGATGTCGAGCAAAGAGGCACTGAGTTTGAAGGTAGGCCTTGAAATCCACAGGTACACCTCCAATTAACTCAAATGATGTCAATTAGCCTATCAGAAGCTTTTAGTGCCATTAAAGCTGTTTAAAGGCACAATCAACTTAGTGTATGTAAACTTCTGACCCACTAGAATTGTGATATAGTGAATAAAGTGGTGATCCTAACTGACCTAAGACAGGGATTTTTTTACTAGGATTAAAAGTCAGGAATTTATTTTAAATGTATTTGGCTAAGGTAGATGTATACTTCCAACTTCAACTGTATATACTGCATTCTATACTATTCTACTGTATCTTAGTCCAATGCCACTCTGACATCGCTCGTCCATATATGTATATATTCTTAATTAATTCCTAACTTAGATTTATGTGTATATGGCTATATGTTGTGAAACTGTTAGATATTACTTGTTAGATATTACTACACTGTTGGAGCTAGAAGCACAAGGCATGGATGAGATAGTTTGTCTATGTCTAAAGTGGATCCTAAACTGAGACAATATCCTGAGTGAACGTTTTACAATAGAGTTTTTAAATGTATTTGGCTAAGGTGTATGTAAACTTCCGACTTCAACTGTATATGTGTGTGTGTGTGTGTATATATGAATATATATATATATTTCTTTTTTTATTGTTTGCACAGGATAGTATCAATGTAATATATATATATATATATATATATATATATATATATATATATATATACACACAGTCATGTGAAATAATTAGGACACCCCATGAAACATTTAGTGATTTTTGAAGAAATAAGGACATATCAATCTTCGATCTTCCTTAAAACAATAGCTATAGATATAGGTGATGTAATTGAACCAAAAACAATGAAAGTGTAACTGTGTTATCATTTATTTAACAAGAAAATGAGATGCCAATTCCTGCTGAGGAAAAAGTTAGGACACCCTATGCCCTAATAGCTGGTATTGCCCCCTCTGGCTGAAATAACCTCAATTAGACGTTTTCCTATAATTGTCTACCAGTCTCCGACATCGACTGGGAGAAAGTTTTTCCCCACTCCTCCATGCAGACTTTTTTCAGCTGTGTGATGTTTGATGTGTTTCTTGCATGCACAGCCCGTTTCAAATCACCCAACAGAATCTCAATAGGATTAAGATCCAAGCTTTGACTTGGGCATTCCAGAACTCTCCATTTCTTTCTTTTGAGCCATTCCTTGGTGGATTTACTGGAATGTTTTGGGTCATTGTCATGTTGCATGGTCCACATCCGCTTCAGCTTCAATTTTCGTACAGATGTTCTCACATCTTTCTCAAGCACCCTCTGATACAATAAAGAATTCATAGTAGATTCTATGATGGTGAGCTGACCAGGCCCTGCTGCCTCAAAGCAGCACCAAACCATGAAATTTCCACCCCCATGCTTCATAGTTGGTTCTTGTGCTCAAATTCTGTCTTTGGTTTGCGCCAAACGTGTCTTCTGTTACTGTGCTCAAATAATTCAACTTTGGATTCATCTGTCCGAAGCACATCCTGGTCTTTGTCTAGGTGTTCTCTGGCAAACGTTAGTCTTGCCCTGATGGGGTTTTTTTGACAGCAAGGGTTTCCTCCTTTCACACCTCCCATGAAAATCAAAGTTGTGCAGTCTCTTTCTGATGGTAGATGCATGTACTTTACTATCAACTGTGGCAAGAGCTACCTGTAGGTCCCGTAATGACATTTTAGGATTGTTCGAGAGTTCTTTAAGCATCTTGCGGTTTGCTCTTGGGCTGAACTTGCTAGAACGGCCTGACCTAGCCATGTTGGCCGTTGTTTAACATGTTCTCCACTTGTAAATTATTTTCTGGACAGTGGAATGGCTGATTTCTAATTGTTTGGAGATCTTTTCAAATCCCTTCCCAGACTTATATGCATCTACAACCTTCATTCTGATGGCCTTAGAGAGCTCTTTTGATCTCGCCATGATGATACCACTCACTTCAACAATCAAGAGCAAACCAAACTAAATATCTGAGGTTTAAATAAGACAGGCTCCTCCAAAATCCTCTCTAACTTTGTTCTAATCATTTGCACCTGATGTGGTGCACCTGATTCTAATTTTAGGCATTTTCAGTAGTAATAAATGTGGGGGTGTCCTAACTTTGTCCTAGCATTTCTATTAATTACATTTTACAAATCGTTTGCACAAGACATTACTTCAGTTTTATTGTTGTTGTTATACTACCTCCATCTCTCAAAATTGTTAAAATGAAGATCAAATGTCCATATGTTTAGATATGTTGGAAAAGACAACAGTTGGGGTGTCCTATCTTTTTCACATGACTGTATGTATGTGTGTATGTATATATATATTATTTTTGGATTATATTATTATCTATATTGTTCAACAGCTGTTGCTGTCACAGTATGGTATGGAGATGGACCAAGGCGCAGAGCAGTTGTAGTTCGGCATTATGTTTATTAAAGCGAACTTTCAAAGGAGGAAATACACTGTGTCTGCTCACAAGGAACACAAACACAACACAATGCAATACTATGAACCACAAAACACAGATGGAACTGAAACAAACTAAATAGATTCCCCAATTAGAGACAATGCTAAAACAGCTGCCTCTAATTGGGGACCAAACACAAAACCACATAGAGTTATCTAGATAACCCCTGTCAGGCCCTGACCATAACAACATAGAGATAAGCCAGACTGGGGATGCACACTCCGGATGCACCTTCAACTCCAAATCCGCCTTGTCTTCGACCTCCTCCCAATGCTGCCTGAATACTTCCCATATTCCACTGTAAACTCCCTCCAGGTACTGCTCCTCCTCCTTCGCCCCCCACTTGTACTCCGGCATCGCTACATCCCACATGGAGAGTTGTATTGGCGCTTCCTCATCTAGGCCAGACCACCCCCATAGCCCCCCCGTCACAATTGTGTGTGTGGAGAGACCAAGACGCAGCGCAGGGATTATAGTTCGTCATATTTATTTCTGTATACTATGTATTCTCAATACTATGTATAAAGACCATAACAAAAGTCTGAACTATACCATACAACGAACAAACTAAACGACACGTTCACAAAAAACAAACACGAAGGAACGGACGTAACGAAAGCACACTTACTTAAACCGTGACTGCGACATATAACGACAACGACCCACACCAGAGTGAAGGACAGACTTAACATATATAGGATCCCTAATTAGAGACAATGCGGTGCAGCTGCCTCTAATTAGGGATCCAACCCAAAACCCACACAGAAACAGAAAAGAAAGACACTGTCAGACTCTGACCATAGCTACATAGAGAAGCAAATAGGCTTCTCTATGGCCTGACACCCTTCATAGACATTTCTTGAGGTTGCCTTTGGGCTGCTCGTCGTCGTGGGCCCCGACGACATCGCTGCCCTCCGGTTTCCAGCGGCGACTTTTCAAGCCAAGGTCTTTTAAGGGAGTACACTCAATGACAGCGCTGCTTGGTCCTGGTTTGGCGGTTCATTCTGTCACAGTATGGTATGGAGATGGACCAAGGTGCAGCGCAGTTGTAGTTCGACATTATGTTTATTAAAGCGAACTTTCAAAAGAACAGCGGAAATACATGACCGGGAACTGAGTGTCTGCTCACAAGGACCACAATGCAATACAATGTACCGCAAAACACAGGTGGAACTGAAACAAATTAAATAGGTTCCCCAGTTAGAGACAATGCTAAACAGCTGCCTCTAATTGGGGACCAAACACAAAACCACATAGAGTTAACTAGATAACCCCTGTCAGGCCCTGACCATAACAACATAGAGATAAGCCAGAGGCTTCCTTATGGCCTGAGAGTTGCATAGGATAGTATCAATGTAATATATATGTGTGTATGTATATACTGTATATGAATATATATATATATCAATGTAACTTGTTGCTGTATTTATGTTGTTACTGTCCATTATGTTCTGTCTTTATATTTACTTTTAAAAAACAATAAAACCTATTGCAATAATAATAGTATGTATGTATGAACTCTCTACTATAAGTTGCTGTGGGTTAGTGTCTGCTAAATGACTCAAATGTAAACTAATGTAAACTACTTGTTCTCCGGCATCACTACATCCCACATGGAGAGTGGTACTGGCGCTTCCTCATCTAGGCCAGACCACCCCCATAGCCCCCCCAAAGACATTTCTTGAGGTTGCCTTTGGGCTGCTTGTCACTTTTTTAATTTTTTTATTTAAATTTTTCAAGCCAAGGTCTTTTAAGGGAGTACACTCGTTGGGTTCGGCTAGCCGAGTTCAGCTAGGTTCCAGTCCAACTGAAGCATGCTGACGCCTTTACTCTCTCTGTTTCTCACCCCTTTTTCTCTGTCTTTCCTTCCCCGCTCACTCTCTGTTTCTTTCTCTCTACCTCTCTCTCGCTCTCTCTCTCTCTCCTTCTCTTTCCACCCCCTCTGGTGCATCAGAAAAAATTACTATAGATTGATTTTGTTCTGGTCTCAGTGGAGGAAAGTTCAAGCGGAGTAATGTGCAGGGGAGCCAAACTGCACAGAATACCAACGAGCAGGCCTGGTGGAAAAGTGCTGATGCAATGCTCCGCTATATGGGATTGTCTCATCTCCTAAGTGACGTTATGGATTGAATATTGACATGCGCTGCCTGCCAGCAAATGAAACAACATCCGCAAAAGCTACAGTGCAGGAAGGAACCAACTTATTTCATTCATGCAAAAACTTTTCAGGAATTACATTTACCCCCGGTGAAGGTGATGGACTATTAAGAATACCTATAGAATGACTTGGGGAATCTTTTCAATAATGCAAGGCGAGCCAGTAAGAGCTGGCTTGTGGGTCTGGAAATCCTCAATGTGTGAAATGGAATAGCGGCGGACAGCGCATAGAGCTTGAATCACGTAGAATGGACCTGCCCATGTCTTGTACAGTGTTCCACTTATTGTTCATTCACCTCTGGCTCTACATACTTCAAACGCAGGTCATCACATTCTAGCGCATTCCAAAAAATTCTAAGGTTCACATCATTGACATAAATATGCTTCAAATGACAATGTCATTCAGGCTACACTAGACTAAAGACTTTTTGAAACGAAAGATACCTATTTAACCAGAATGGATATTTGCATCGTCCTTATACTACGGTGGGCCTTGATTAGAATTCCGAACACAGATACAATTTAACAGTTGAAGGCTAATCATTAGCAATCCTTTAAATAGATTTGGGAGGGTAGTGGGAGAAATCCGATGGCTGTGTCCCCAGTTGGGGGAAATTGCTTTGGGCCACAGCATTCATTTGACGTGATCTTGGCTGCCACTGTACAAATATAAATCTATAGGCTACCAGAAGGTAGGGGATGCCTGTAGGGTTGCCATGTTTGTGACTGTAATTGGTTTTTGATGATATTCCCCCATACAGAGGTGTGAGACTCCCCAAAGCAGTGAGTCAGACCCCCCGGAAAGAAAAAGAGAGGGAGAGAGAGAGACACAAACACGCCCACTAACACTCACTGTCACAGACAAACACACACACAGCCCCGTCACACACACAAACATACAGTACACACAAACACACACACAGTCCCGTCACACACACAAACATACAGTACACACAAACACACACACAGCCCCGTCACACACACAAACATACAGTACACACAAACACACACACAGCCCCGTCACACACACAAACATACAGTACACACAAACACACACACACAGCCCCGTCACACACACAAACACACAGTACACACAAACACACACACAGCCCCGTCACACACACAAACACACAGTACACACAAACACACACACAGCCCCGTCACACACACAAACATACAGTACACACAAACACACACACAGCCCCGTCACACACACAAACACACAGTACACACAAACACACACACTTGAGCCAGATCGGTCCCCGGTGCTGATCAATAACAGATGTCGTGAGTCACTGACCACAGATTGCAGCGGCCGAGCAAAGGAGTTAGAGCGAGAACGAGAGAGAGCACCTCCCATCTATCCAACATATTGAGTTTTTAACTTTCTTTTTTTGTCCCTCTCGAACAAATTAAATGTCAGATATTTTTAGCGCTCTTGGCGTTGGTGAAGGTGGTGAGGTAGAGACAGCATGAGTTTTACACACACACACACACACAAACACACCATGTTCCCTGTGCAAGTGGACGTTGGTGAGAGGAACACACACACACACACAAACACACCATGTTCCCTGTGCAAGTGGACGTTGGTGAGAGAAACACACACACACACACACACACACACACTAGACACACACTAACCTCGGCCACCAGCTGGCTCTCTCTCTGTTGAACCAGCAATTCGAGCCTGGGGACGAGGTTAAACAACCACACCAGGAGCCTTCTGTGCCAGTGGACGTGGGTGGCAGGGACCTCATCCTGACTAAATATTACATTACAAGTAATTTTTTTCTCACTCGAGGTATATCATTATAAGTGGAGTGGATTCAAGTTTTGGACAATCTTTCTATACAGGGTACTGCATATTTAAACAATCACAGATTCAACAAAATAATGTAAATATTACACATCGCCTTTTAGATAACATCTAACTAAAAGCAAATATTGTTTGGAAAATGTAAATTGAACAATGTCATTTTTATCAAGAAACTATGCTTTGTTCTTTAATGTATTGACTCAGAAACAGTGCATTTTCACTGTATATGGTATTCATCAATGATTCATCAAGTCTGTTATTATCGTCCAGTTCTCTTGACTCGTCCGCTCTCTCCTCTTACGCTCCCACTCTCTCATTCTTGTCCCCGTTCTCTCTCTCTCTCTCTCTCTCTCTCTCTCTCTCTCTCTCTCTCTCTCTCTCTCTCTCTCTCTCTCTCTCTCTCTCTCTCTATCTCCCTCTCCCTTCCTCCTCTCACCCCCTTCTCTCTGTGCAGGTGCCTGTGCTGCATTGGCTCACACCAGCCGCCCTGTGTGTGTGTGTGTGTGTGTGTGCGTGTGTGTGTGTGCGTGTGTCCTTCACACATACAAAGCATTTTCTGCTGACCATCTGCTTTAGCAACCGTGCTCACTTGTCCTTCAGGAACACACCCTCAAAGTCACTCTCTCTCCCGCTCTCTTTCTATCGCTCTCTTTCACCCTCTCTGCCTCTGCAGACACACAGACACACACAGACCCCACCCCCCCCCCACACACACTCACAAACACACACATCTTATCCGTTCACAAATATAGGTGAGGAGAAAAGAGAGAAAAGCTATATATACACACATTATTTATATTTACATTACATTTTCTCTAACAGAGCTCTCTGACTGGTGTGTTGTATTCATCATCTGAATCTTTATAAAAACATTCATCACAGAGTGGTACCATTCTGATTTGGCAGACAATGGAAAGTAGTGAGGGTTGGTTTGAATGGGAGAATCCCCTGGGAACATCAGGATGCACTGACAGGGAAATGTGTGTGTGTGTGTGTGTGTGTGTGTGTGTGTGTGTGTGTGTGTGTGTGTGTGTGTGTGTGTGTGTGTGTGTGTGTGTGTGTGTGTGTGTGTGTGTGTGTGTGTGTGTGTGTCCTTCACACATACAAAGCATTTTCTGCTGACCATCTGCTTTAGCAACCGTGCTCACTTGTCCTTCAGGAACACACCCTCAAAGTCACTCTCTCTCCCGCTCTCTTTCTATCGCTCTCTTTCACCCTCTCTGCCTCTGCAGACACACAGACACACACAGACCCCACCCCCCCCCCACACACACTCACAAACACACACATCTTATCCGTTCACAAATATAGGTGAGGAGAAAAGAGAGAAAAGCTATATATACACACATTATTTATATTTACATTACATTTTCTCTAACAGAGCTCTCTGACTGGTGTGTTGTATTCATCATCTGAATCTTTATAAAAACATTCATCACAGAGTGGTACCATTCTGATTTGGCAGACAATGGAAAGTAGTGAGGGTTGGTTTGAATGGGAGAATCCCCTGGGAACATCAGGATGCACTGACAGGGAAATGTGTGTGTGTGTGTGTGTGTGTGTGTGTGTGTGTGTGTGTGTGTGTGTGTGTGTGTGTGTGTGTGTGTGTGTGTGTGTGTGTGTGTGTGTGTGTGTGTGTGTGTGTGTGTGTGTGTGTGTGTGTGTGTGTGTGTGTGTGTGTTTTTACATACATACAGTACGTACATGTCGTTGTACCTCAGTGCTGCATGCGATGCAGTGTGTTTTGCATGTGTCCATAGTATTGTAAGTGGGACTGCAGCTGGATGTGCTACGCTGGCGTTCCCACTGCAGTGCTCTCTCTGCTCCAGGTGCCGTTGCACCCTCAAGGTGACCCCCATTTATCACACCCCCACCTGATCCTGGATCAGCTTCAACCTGTCACCCACACACACAGAGATGGGGTACATGAATGGTGGAGGGAGAAAATGATGATGATGATGATGATGGTGTTGATGATGATATTGTCCTTGATATTAACTGATGCCTGACTGCTCTTTCAACAGCATATTCTATAGCTTATTGAAAACATCAAGATTGAATAATTTTGTCACTGAGATTGAAATTCAACATATTGCCAGTACCTGTATCCAGTAAAAATATACAGCGGGTGAAATAAGTATTGAACACGTCACCATTTTTCTCAGTAAATATATTTCCAAAGGTGCTATTGACATGAAATGTTCACCAGATGTTGGTAACAACCCAAGCAATCCATACATACAAAGAAACCAAAACAAATAAGTTCAGAAATTAAGTTATGTGTAATAATATGAAATGACACAGGGAAAAAGTATTGAACACATGAAGAAAGGGAGGTTCAAAAAGGCATGGAAAGCCAAGACAACAGCTGAAAACTATCAGTAATTAAAAATCAATTCAGCCCCGTCAGTGCAAATTAATATCAGCTGATAGTTTTCAGCTGTTGTCTTGCCTTTCCATGCCTTTTTGAATACTTTTTCAATACTTTTTTCCCTGTGTCATTTCACATTATTACACATAACTTAATTTCTGAACTTATTTGTTTCGGTTTCTTTGTATGTATGGATTACTTGGGTTGTTACCAACATCTGGTGAAACTTTCATGTCAATAGCACCTTTGGAAATATATTTACTGAGAAAAATGGTGACGTGTTCAATACTTATTTCACCCGCTGTATATATTACTCTGATGAATCTGCTTAACAAACCCTGTAGAACAAAGTATTGTACAGACATCTCCAAACCAGGTAGAACAAAGTATTGTACAGACATCTCCAAACCCTGTAGAACAAAGTATTGTACAGACATTTCCAAACCCTGTAGGACAAAGTATTGTACCGACATCTCCAAACCCTGTAGAACAAAGTATTGTACAGACATTTCCAAACCCTGTAGGACAAAGTATTGTACCGACATCTCCAAACCCTGTAGAACAAAGTATTGTACCGACATCTCCAAACCCTGTAGAACAAAGTATTGTACCGACATCTCCAAACCCTGTAGAACAAAGTATTGTACAGACATCTCCAAACCCTGTAGTACAAAGTATTGTACCAACATCTCCAAACCCTGTAGGACAAAGTATTGTACCGACATTTCCAGACCCTGTAGGACAATGTATTGTACCGACATCTCCAAAATGATCACAGTGACAGACTGACAGAGAGCTGTACGCCGTAAGACTCCTGTCGGCCCCATTGAAGTGGAAATAAAAGGTGTTGCCAGCAACGCGGAGGGAGATCGGAATTTGGTGAGGAAAATTGCAATAGGCAGGCCGAGCTGTAGAAATGTGTTTTCTGCAATTGGTGTGTGAAAAGTTCCCACAGACTCTTCTAGTACAGGCCACAGCCTTTCTCCGCTTTGCACTTCTGATCCGTTCTGACACCCTCGCCAGATCCCAAGACACTGATGAACGCTAAGAGAGGGCAAATGTGAAAAAGTTGTTCAACACACTTTGAGATCATGTCAGGGCAATTCATATTTCTGGCCCCCTGTCATTTCTTTCTATTCAAAGGCCTGTCTGCGTTTAGGGTTGGTTTCCCAGACACAGATAACGCCTAATCCTGGACCAAAAATGTAACAAAACATTTCCAATAAAGATTCTCCACTGAGTTTGCTTTTAGGACTAGGCTTCAAGGACTAGGCTTAATCTGTGTCTGAGAAACCACCCCAGAATGTATAACTGCTTGAAGAACATTCACTAATTTGTATTTTGGCTATGTGGGTAGAATGTCTGTGTGACGTTATTGCTTCAAGATTAGTTAACTAGAAAATTAACAGATATCAGAACATATGATTTCAGGTCACTAAGCTTAATACATTAATGAATAAATGACTGCACGGAGCAGTTTGAAGGAACATGGCCCGTCCGTTCACACTCGACTGGAGAATCCCCGGTTGCTTCGCTCTCGCCAGGGCCGCCGACGTGAAATGAAGCAACAGTGTGCATTCACGTCATCGTGGATTAGAGCTGGAAGCTGGAGGCTGGAGAGAAGGAAACATTTTTTTTTCACTCTCACTTAAAGTGATGTTGCAGAACTTTTGTATAATTTAAGCCAGTAGTTTTGAAAGTGGTGCTCACCAGCCTAAACGGGTCCCCGCTTTTTTTGTGTACTACGTCATCCAATTGTGTACTACATTATCCATTTCATATGATATGTTACATCCTGCAATTATTTTATTTATTAATGTTTTGCAATTCGTATGATATGTTACAAATCTGTTATTTGACAATATCTGTTTGTACTGTTTCAGAATCCAACGTTCTCCAGCTTTGTGAGAATGTCCAGACAGCTGTTTTGTGTGTGTATGTCAGGTAAGAGGGTGCGAAAGAGGTTGTAGCTTGTTATGTTTAACACATTCCAACCGGATTGTTTTCTATGTAGTAATTTAAGCATTAGAAAGGCACGGTCGTGCATTGAACCATATTACACAACAGCTGACTAACACTGTAAAAGTGTGAAATGTATTCAGGACTATTTATTCAGGATTATCCGTAATCATGGTTATCCAGAATAATGTTGAAGTGTTTAGAAACATATTGTATTCTTATTTATGATAAAAGTGACTCCAAAATGACACAATACATAATAATCTGAAACACAACAAAAACAAACAGCAAATGCATCCAACAAATGCGTTGTCATTGTGTGCTAGGAATACGGGACCAAATACTAAACCTTTGACTAATTTAATAGACATATGTGTCCCAATACTTTTGGTCCCCTAAAACTGGTGGACAATGTACAAAAAGTGCTGTAAAACTGTTTACCCTATATGGATGAAAATACCCTCAAATTAATAAAGCTGACAGTCTGCACTTTAACCTCATAGTCATCATATAATTTAAAATCCAAAGTGATGGAGTACAGAGCCAAATGGAAAAATAAATGTCACTGTCCCAATAATTATGGAGGGCACGGTAAGTATGATTTCTCTATGATGCTCAATTTGACCTGCAATTTGACCTTGGTCTATATAAATGTAAAAACAATTGGCTTTCTGCACAGGAATGGTGAAACCATGCTGATTACATAGATACTGTATAAGTAAGATGTCCCTGTGATGCTCAGAGGCTGAGCAACACCGATCTGAAGTCAATTTGAAGTCAATTTGACCTTGACTTTGACCTTTGAGTTTGACCTTTGTGCTAGAGACAAATAGTCTTCTGTGCAGTAAAGATCCATGATGATCACAAGGATATACAATTGCGGACAACATATATTGGCACCCTTGCACTTTTTTTTTTTTGTACAATTCCCTATTTATTTTGGTCACCACACCTTCTTATTGGAATTTTAACATTGCAGAACCAAATGTAGTTTTATAAACTCAAGTTTACAATTATAATTTTGAAATTAGCATTAATTGAAAAGAACACCCTACCTACAATCAAAAAGGGAGGTTTGATGATGCTGTAGGGTTGCTTTGCTATCTCTGGTACTGGGGGCCTTGAATATGCGCAGGGCATCATGAAATCAGTAGATTATCAGGTGTTTTGGAGTCTAATGTTCAACCCAGTGTCCAAAAACTGTTTCCATTGAAGGTTGTGGGTCTTCCAGCAAGCCAATGACACCAAACACATATCAAAAGCACCCTGGAAAGGTTTGAGAAGAAACTCTGGACTGTTCTGGAGTGACCAGCGTTAGGTCTAGATCCGAATCACATCCAAAAACTAGAGAGATCTGAAAACAACAGTTGGTGCAGGGCACCCCTCAAACATTGAATAATTAGAGCAGGTTGCCGTTGAAAAGTGGGCTAAATTGCCAGTAAAAAAGTGATGGCTACAAGAAGCTACAACATTGATGGCTACAAGAAGTGTTTGTCTGCAAACCTGGTACAACCTAGTACTACGTACAGTAGCTCCAGGGTGCCAATAATGTTGTCCATGATTTATTTTCTTAAAAACAAAGACGTTCTTTCATGTTAAAAATCCAATAACAAGGTGTGGAGACCAAAAGTTTATTTCAATTTCCACTTATTTTAAAAGAAATAGGAAATTATTTAAGTAAAGTGCAAAGGTGCCAATATATTTGAAGTATGTTCAGAGGCCGAGGGACAGTGATCTGAAGTTTGGCAAAAATAGCAACACATTTCATAAAATGTCATAATTTGATTGATTTAAGACTTTGGTACAGTAATCACACATTTGGCTCTAAATATGGAACATTTGGGTCTATCAACTCAGGGGGGGAAAGCATATCAAAGAGGATATTCTCAGCTACAGCTGGGAGGTTAAAATCAAATATTTATGTGATTATATCTTGATGTACTTACTGTATGGGTTAAATTGACCGGGAACATAAACGGTGTCAGCCGAATCGAACATAAGGGAAGGGTTAACCAAAACCCCTACTATAATCTTGAAATGTAATTGTGACTTTATTCTCAAAATTCTGACTTTATTCTCAAAATTAGTTTTAAAGTTTATTCTCAAAATGTTTAGACTTTATTCACTTTGTTCTCAAAAAATGTAATTTTGACTTTATTCTCAAAAATGTATTCGAACTTTATCCTCAATGTCCCATCACATTGTATGCATTTTTTCTCTTCACTTGACCCTAATACTCTTCCATACGATCCTGAAGAGGCCTGAGCTGGTCTTCAAAAACAGTCTCTGTCTTCCCCCTCCACAGCTCCAAACTAGTCAATGCTACAACAGGAACAGAAACATTCTTCTTGCTTTATCTTTGTTTTATCTTTCTTTCCTGTCGGATGCACACAGCCAACTGGCCTCCTCTTATCCTGTCAGGTATCTCAGGATTAAAGCATTAAAAATATATATATTTGGATTAGATTTTTTATTCAGGTCATGTTTGAACACAAAACTCCCTTTCTCCTTCAGTTATCATTACTTTCGAAGTTGTAAACTCTTAGATGGCCGTGAAAGTGCAGTTGCTGTAGTTTGGGGTCAGGCGGCAGTATTAAGAAAGAGACTTTCCGTAAACCAAATCTCTGGAGGATGTTCATTCAACTGTCATAGTGTAACCGCTGGGATTAGAACCCAGGTCTCCTGCACTCTATGCCATTAGACCTCGATGACATTCTTCTTGTAAAAGAGATTTCATCCGAATGAGTGAAAACGGTATAAATAATTGTAAAATAAAAACAATTGGCCTAACAAGTCTAACAATTACGAGAGCAAGAATGGCATTTCGGTTTTCTTAAAGGGGCAATCAGCTGTTGCTACATCCATTTTGGACGTATAGATTATTGATATTTAGCAATTGATTCTTGACAAGTATAACTTATAAATGCCTCATGAGCTTAGTTTAACTGTAGTACCCCATCAGAACCCAAAATATAGGCTTGTTTTACTCCAATGTTTGTAAACAACGTCAAAGTAAACAAACACTGTATAGCCTCAAAACATGGTTAAAATTATAACTTTTATACAATGGATGGTCAGTCCTTGCATTTCTCCAGCCCCATCCCTCAGCTTTTTACAGAAACAGTGGCGGGGATACGCTTTGTTATTGTTTCAACTGTTGATTGACCCTTTAAGGCTAAGTAACTGCTGTCAGAAAATGATGAAGACTGAATCGGACTGATTCTGAGCACGAGGTTTCTCTGTCTCTTGAGTGAGCTGAATAATTGATTCTAACTCAAAACACTGGGGGAGAGAAGAATGGACTGTGAAAAGGTGAGCGAGAAGTAAGGTTTTTTAATAAGGGAATAAGAGCAAGATGGGTCTACTCCTCAATGTAGAGGAAGAGGCTCTCCCCAGAGGGAAAACATTTGGCATGGGACGTAATAATGACGGTATGTTTCTAGTCACTACTTTTTCCCCCTACAAAACGCCCTTTTACAGACTAATGATTATAATGCCACAGAAGAGCCGTCAGCCTGACGTCATTGCATCCAGGGTCCTGACTAGGTTTAATAACTTATTGGTTTAATAAAGCACAAAATAATGATTGCTTTCAGTAATACACTTTGTTTTCTTTGTCAAGGGTAAATTCAATGACTTGGCACTTCAGTTAGAACATTTTCATTTTTGTTGTTTACTATAGAACTACGCTAACCCCTTGAAGAGACTTTCTTCAATTCGTACCATTACCTTCAAAATGAGATTAAGGTGCAGTCTCATATATCACCAATTATGATACTGCACTGTAAGTATATTTAGAGTAGTGCTACTTTATACCACTTACCACTTGGGTTACAGCCAGTGCTTGAAATGCACTGGAATAGGTGCCGGTCCTCATTTTATATTTATTTATTTTTAAGCCAGATTGTATAAGAGGTCCGGCTACTCAAGCAGTAGAAAATACAACGTTCCGGTACTCACTAGCGGTGTGTACTGACCCAATCCAAGCACTTTACAGCAATACACTGTAATGTATTTTAATACACTTGACCAAGATCATTCAAACGTCTTAGCGGCCATGTTTTTCTTCTACTGTTTAGACATAGTGTGCATATTCTACGTTCCCCACTTCCTGATGGATTTACTTTCGCCATTTAATTCATCCGGCCTGGCGGTGTCAAATAGAGAAGAGATCTGGACATGTCAAGCATGAGCTCGTGTTTAACGTATTTTGTGGAATGGAAAAAGACAGGAGGCTTGACAGTTGTACATAAATAGCATGTTTATTCTCCCCGGGCCAGGGTTCGGAGTGGATTGGACGACTCGAAATGAGTTTGTTTAGCGTGGACTTATTTTTACAGAAAATCTAGGTCAAGGATTTGTAACGTGTTATTGTCCTATTTAGCTGGACTCTGTGATCTGCTGTACAGTGTGACACTAATCACTCAAATAGTGTCAAAGGACTTGCAAGCAAGTGATTGCTTATGCTTCCAAACATCAACTGAGTATAAAGCTTTTAATGTACTTTAATTCCTTGTGTAATTCACTTTTGTGAGTAGCACATATTTATTTTGAGAATTTTTTACATTGTATTATTAATATTGGACAGGTTCGGATAAGATCCTGCTGAGACGGAGGCTGTCCTAATATGGACACCTTAGATATTATTTACATGGTTCCCAAGACTTTATTTGAAAACGTACATTACATATACATTTTGGTCTCTTATGCGGACCGATTTACAGTGCATTCATCTGAAGATAAGTAGGTGGGACAACCACATATCACAGGCATAGTATGTACATTTTTTCTCAATAAAGTAGTTATCAGTAAAGTCAGAGTTTGGATTTGGGGGGGGGGGGTGGGTTCTATCCAAAAGATCTGTTCACGTTTATACTTCTTTTGATGAACGGTGTGCAGAAGAGTTGAAACGAAGGATTCAAACAGATTTACATTACAGTTCCTCATAGAATTTCAAAGAAAGAAATCCCGATGCATTGTATATGACATAAATTGTGTATTCAGACAAATTTCCTTTGTGAGAAAGGGTGTTGTTGTGAGTGTAATGAAATTAGCAACCATATTTCAGCGGGAAATGAAATCGGGTTTTAGTTAAGGCTTTGAGTAATATATTCAGAAGGAATGGGCATATTAGCATAATTGCTGCATCTTGGAAATAAGGGCGCAGCAGAGCACTTCTGAATCCTGTTTGTCACGCCACAGCTTTGGCTTACTTTGTTTTGCTCAAAGACAAAAGAAATTGTCCACACCGCCAGGCTGAACCAGAGAGCGACACCAATTCTAAGGTCACAGGTTCAAAGACTACTTAAAAACCATAGCTCTTCGACGGCTGGCATTTCCATCCTTAAAACTTTCAAATTATTGTCATCATAGAGCATGTAGGAGGCTAGGAACATCACCATCTGTACTTTACTTTACTATTTATATTTATGACAACTTTTACTTTTACTTCACTACATTCCTAAAGAATCATGGAAATAGTCACATTCACGTACTGGTGGACTCATTAAGCACAAATGCATCTTTTGTAAATAATCTCTCAGTGTTGAAGTGTGCCCCTGGAATCCGTCTAAAAATTGTGCCGTCTGGTTTGCTTAATATAAGACATTTTATATTGATTTATATTTTTACTTTTGATACGAAAGTACATTTTAGCAATTACATTTACTTTTTATACTTAAGTATATTTAAAACCAAATACCTTTAGACTTTTACTCAAGTAGTATTTTACTGGGTGACTTTCACTTTTACTTGAGTAACTTTCTATTAAGGTATATATACTTTTACTCAAGCATGACAATTGGATACTTTTTCCAGTATGAGAGGAGGATGGCGTTTGATGCCTAATTTGGGGGACAGATATGGGTTATAAATGAAGAATTGAGGATTAGTATTGGGCGCCATAGCCCAACATCATTTGCAAGTCTAATGGTTCCGGAAGCCCAGGCCAAGGCAGTATTTAATGAATTTAAATAACCCACTTAAAATTATGACACGTGTGTGCAGAGTGATTGATGCACCCATCACTTATAGCAGTATTCCTCAATGACCAGTGAATTTCAGACCCAAAGCTTGGCAGCTTGATCTCAACTTTCGACAACATTGAGAACACGCTCCAAAAATGCAGTGTGGGACCAATTACTTGACCTTATTCAAATAACGCTAATTTGTTTTTGTCCCAAAACCATAAGCTCCAATGAAGGCCATCCGTTTGTTGGTTCCTTTACCTAAGTGTGACGCAAGTTTGTAATAGAATCAAGTTTGTAATTGAATCCGTTCCAAAAGTTAATTAGTGCAAATCGTGTTTCCGACATATGAAATGAATCCTCTATAGAAAAGCCTGCCACGTTGTTATCTTTGGAAAGTACTGTTTACCCTCCTACACACACAACATACACACACATTTTCACTGCTTTACTTTAGAGCAATCAATGTTAGCAACAAAGAATGGTTCTCCTCTCTTTTCTTGTGATTTCCTCACCCTCTCTCTTTCTTTCTTTCTAACTTTCTTTCTAACTTTCTTTCTTTCTTTCTTTCTTTCTTTCTTTCTTTCTTTCTTTCTTTCTTTCTTTCTTTCTTTCTTTCTCTCTCTCTCTCTCTCTCTCTCTCTCTCTCTCTCTCTCTCTCTCTCTCTCTCTCTCTCTCTCTCTCTCTCCCCCCCATCTCTCTCTATCTTTCCCTCCCCCTCACTCTTTCTCTCCCTATCTCTCTCCCCCCATCTCTCTCTCTCTCCCCACCTTCTCACTACCATGCCCTCAACCCAACCTCTCTCTTTCTCTCTCCCCTCTCCCTTCTCTATCGCTCTATTGCAACTAAAACGAGATTCATATTGGACAAGTGCAGGTATTGTCCCTCCCCGTTTCATTCCGTTTTTTAATGTTTGGTTTCTAGTGAATTACAACCCAGGTTGGTAATTAATCTACAGTACTAACAACTATGCACCTTGACTAGTAACTCTCTACTCTGAAGTACCACATCCACGTCTCATTGTCTTGTTGAACGTTACAGTTGTTTGCTGGGATTTTGAGGCCAGCCACTGTTCCTGCTCATATTTTTGGCTGCTGATGTAATTGTATCGCATGAGAAATTGTATTTATAATACTCAACATGGCAGCCAAGACTATTGGCACCATGGTATTGATTTCATTCCAGTTTAAGATATTGCGGGGCTGTTTGTCTTAAGATGAATGTTGAGCATGTCATCAGGGATGCCATATGTTTACAATATATCTTCCGATTACTGGCCGAGAGCCAACCAAAAAGATAATTGCCTCTTGTAGAAAGTGAATTACTCTTGAACATTATTGGGTTTTAATATTTGCAAGTGGGGCGGAATAATGCAGGTTGGTGTAGAGCACAATATGTTTTCTACATTCCCCATCTCATTGAGGTTACCTTTGCTCTACCCTCATGACTGAGGCTGCCCTAATATGGACACCATAGTTGTACAGCTCTGTGGCAAAGGCAGGACCAAGACTGTGGAGTCCTGTGGAGTGACTGTTCACATTCAGATGGGAGTGATGGTCGAATTTACTTTAGAAATCCGCATTGCCATCGGTATTGTACTTTGCGACATCATATCAGCCTGTGTCTAGAGAGTCAGAGGTGCAATACTATACTAATATTAGCACACACATAGATACACACACACACACACACGCACACATGCACACTGCAACTAACACAAGCTGTAAACACACACACATACACACACCAATTCGCACAATCTACACAAACACACACACAATCTAAAAATAAATATCCACCCCACTGACCCTTGATCTCTTAAAAGTTATACAGCCAGGTACATACAGCGGATGAAATAAGTATTGAACACGTCACAATTTTTCTCAGTAAATATATTTCCAAAGGTGCTATTGACATGAAACTTTCACCAGATGTTGGTAACAACCCAAGTAATCCCAAGAAACCAAAACAAATAAGTTAAGAAATTAAGTTATGTGTAATAATGTGAAATGACACAGGGAAAAAGTATTGAACACACTTACTGATATTTATTTAATACTTTGGACAAAAGCCTTTGTTGGTAATGATAGCTTCAAGACGCCTCCTGTATGGAGAAACTAGTCGCATGCATTGCTCTGGTGTGATTTTGGCCCATTCTTCCACACAAACAGTCTTCAAATCTTGAAGGTTCCGTGGGCCTCTTCTATGAATCTTGATCTTCAGTTCTTTCCATAGATTTTCAATGGGATTTAAGTCAGGTGATTGGCTGGGCCATTCTAGAATATTTATTTTCTTTCTTTGAAACCAATTGAGAGTTTCCTTGGCTGTGTGTTTGGGATCATTGTCTTGCTGAAATGTCCACCCTCGTTTCATCTTCATCATCCTGGTAGATGGCAGCAGATTTTTGTCAAGAATGTCTCGGTAAATTTGCCCATTCATCCTTCCTTCAATTATGTGAAGTTTGCCAGTACCATTTGCTGAAAAGCAGCCCCACACCATGATGTTCCCACCTCCAAACTTCACTGTTGGTATGGGGTTTTTAGGGTGATGTGCAGTGCCATTTCTCCTCCAAACATGGTGTGTATTATGACATCCAAACAGTTCAATTTTGCTCTCATCTGACCACACAATATTCTCCCAGTATTTCACTGGCTTTTCCAAATGTTGTGCAGCAAACTTTAAACGAGCTTCAACATGCTTTTTTTTCAGCAATGGAGTCTTGCGTGGTGAGCGTGCATACAGGCCATGGCGGTGGAGTGCATTACTTACTATTTTCTTTGAGACAACAGTACCTGCTAATTGCAGGTCTTTTTGAAGCTTTCCACAAGTGGTCATTGGCTCTTGGACAACTCTTCTGATTATTCTTTTCACTCCTCTGTCAGAAATCTTGCGAGGAGCACCTGGTCGAGGCAAATTTATGGTGAAATGATTGTCTTTCCACTTCCGTATTATGGCCCCAACAGTGCTCACTGGATCATTCAGAAGCTTAGAAATGCGCCTATAACCAATGCCATCATTATGTTTTGCAACAATTAGGTTGCGAAGGTCTTGAGACAGCTCTTTGCTTTTACCCATCATGAGATGTGTCTTGTGTGACACCTTGGCAATGAGACCTTTTTGTAGGCCATCAGTTGGGACTGAACCAGCTGATATTAATTTGCACTGACAGGGGGCTGGATTGCTTTTTAATTACTGATAGTTTTCAGCTGTTGTCTTGGCTTTCCATGCCTTTTTGCACCTCCTTTTCTTAATGTGTTCAATACTTTTTCCCTGTGTCATTTCACATTATTACACATAACTTAATTTCTGAACTTATTTGTTTTGGTTTCTTTGTATGTATGGACATCTGGTGAATTTCATGTCATAGCATCTTTGGAAATATATTTACTGAGAAAAATGGTGACATGTTCAATACTTATTTCACCCGCTGTAAGTATTGGCACCCTTGATATAAAATAAAATAGGGGTCAAAATTATTGGGACCCCTGTTTTCAATACTCTAGCACCCTTCCCTTGCAAGGATAACGACATTGTTTTATTAGTTTGGAGAACACATTGGTAAGGAACGTAGATCATTCTTCCATACATAATATTTTCCAGATCCTTAACATCCTTTCGTCTGTGCTTATGGACTGCCCTCCTCAATTCAAATTACAGGTTTTCAATGGGGTTCAAGTCCGGAGATTGATGGCCATTGCAAAATGTAGAATATTTCGTTAATTAACCATTTCTTTGAGGATTTTGATGTGTGCTTGGGTTTATGTTCTTGCTGAAAGATCCACTTGCGGCCAAGTGTGAGCATCCTGGCAGACACAACCAGGTTTTTGGTTAGAATGTCCTGGTGCTGGGTAAAGTTCATGATGCTGTTGACCATAATGGTCACAGGACCAGTGGAAGCAAAATAGCCCCATAACGTCAAAAATGCGCTCCCATATTTTACCACATGTATGTGGTACTTTTCTATATATGCTTCTGTTTTTCAATGCCAAACACACCACTGACTGTAAACGAGTTGAGTTATAATTTGTGTAAATAGAGGCTGGGCACCTCAATAAATGTGATTTATGCAGCAAACATTTTATTCATTATCCATGTATATAGCAGGCATTTGGTGAATAATTTTAATGCAATGAGCTTCAGGTCATTATAGCAGTAATCCTTGCCAATATATATAATCCATGGTGAACTCTTGATCCTTGGCTGTGTGACTGGATACTATTAGATGTAGGCGTATGAGGTAGTTATTCCTTATATGAACACTTTTAATCAAGAGTTGGTGAAGAAATGAAATAAGATGTTATTTCACAATGCTGGTTTGATTGCTCATTCTAGCTCATCTATTGGTCCCACAACAACTCTCTAATTCTGTGAATCATCTAGTTTGGGAACTACACCCTGTTGACACAGATTAGAGATGACACAACAGGCCTCCCAAGTGGTGCAGCGGTCTAAGGCACTGCAGTGCTTGACATGTCACTACAGATCCGGCCGCGACCGGGAGACCCATGAGGCGACGCACAATTGGCCCAGCGTGTCACGGTGCGAGTAGAAGGAACAGGGCGATGAGTCATGGCACTTTATTATACTAAGTCCCACTGGTAACCAAAACAAAAGGTAGCCACAAGAGCTGTACTGTAACTCAACCAAAAATACACGTACTCGCACTACAAACAAAAGGTAGCCACACAAGCTGTAATGTATCTATCTAATACATGAACTTGATAACTAACAAACGGCGGCAGCATGCGCTGGTATGAAACTGAACGCTACATACACAAGGATCCACAACGCAGGTGGAAATCATTGAGCATAAATAGAATCCCCAGTTAGAGACAACACAAGGCATCTGCCTCTAATTGGGGATGAGCCAAACTCAGCATAGAGTTTCCTAGAAACCTGCTGTCAGGTACTGACTGTGGCCTTTCGACTCCCATAGAGGAGTCAAGAGACCTGGCCTCAGTCAGGACCTGACACAGCGTCATCCGGGTTAGGGGAGGGTTTGGCTGGCCGGGATGTCCTTGTCCCATCGCACTCTAGCGACTCCTGTGGCGGGCCGGGCGCATGCACGCTAAGATGGTCGCCAGGTGTAAGGTGTGTCCTCCAACACATTGGTACGGCTGGCTTCTGGGTTTTGCAAGCAGTGTGTCAAGAAGCAGTGTGGCTTGGCAGGGTCGTGTTTCGGAGGACGCATGGCTCTCGACCTTCGCCTCTCCCGAGTCTGTAACTACCAATTGGATACTATGAAATTGGGGATGAAAAGAGATGACAACATGAAAACCTTTCGCATACAGTGACAAGCCAGGGGACATGGGCATTACTACTACTAATGCTATTTCTATAAGTATTAATAGTAGTAGTTGTAGTGGAATACTACTACTACTAGCCTCCTCCTCCTCCTACTACTACTACTACTACTATTACTACTACTACTACTACTACTACTACTACTACTACTACTACCACTACTACTACTACTACTGCTAACCTACAACTACTACTAGCCTACTATTACTACTACTACTACCACCACCACCACCACCACCACCACCACTACTACTACTACTACTACTACTACTACTACTACTACTACTACTACTAGCTTACTACTACCACTACTACCACAATGAATATGCCACAACACTCTCATGACTGGATGTTGCAACTATATTTCCTCACACATTGGCAAATATCTTCGTTACTACTTTTGCATCCCAACCAATCTATGAATGTCTGTTTACATTCTAAGCTCAACATATCTCACTAAAAAACCCTTCTCAGAGAGAAGTGCTTGTAGGTGGAGCATCTGGCCTCTTCTATATTAGTCCCTCTTTACACATTGGAGCCAATTAATTAAATATTTCACACAGGTGGCAATTTTACATGTGATTATCACAAATCACACTGTCATTATGTTATGCCACCGGTGGGAGAATCCAGTATGCCAAACTGATTGAATTGATGCCATTTCAACCAGTTTTGCCCGTTGGGAAGTGTTCTCGTGTGACTTGATATCGTTCCTTTAGGATTTTCAGTAGGCATATGTCGCTTTAGTTTGACGTAGGCTGCAGTATAGTCCATACAGTCGACATCTTGTCCAACATTTTGTGGTTGTTTACTCTGATTTACATTTCCTTATGTAACAAACGGAGCTGTAAATCGAGATGGCCACTTTTAAAATGAAGTGATTCATCTTTGGAATGTCTGGTCACATTTTATCTAGCGAATGGGGTGCAATTTTGGGAGCTAGCCTGGACTGTTCACTCAGTGTGATTGGCTCTCTGTGCAGTGTACATACCAAACGGTAAACATTCATGATTTAATACACCGTGTACATCAGTAAGACAATGTTTTTCCCCACAAGCAATCTCTCTAATTGTGAGATCGGTATGCAGAGTGTACGTCCCAAATGGCACCCTATTCCCTATATAGTGCACTACTTTTGAGTATTGCACTATATAAGGAATAGGGTGAAATTTGGGATGTACTTGAGGCTGGGTGAAGAATGCATTCCTGGAACACATTTAGACAGAACAGTAATTAAACAACACAGATATGATAAACTCAATTTCTCTAAATCCTTTTTTGGAAATTATTTAAACTTGAATTAAATTATTACCATGGCAAATCAGGGATTGCCATGGTAACAGTGAAGAGAAGGCACTATACACTCATCCACTTAAAACAGTATGGCATTTCACAACTCCAGTGTTATGGGGGAGGTGTGTGTGTGTTCTGTGTGTATGTGTGTTCTGTGTGTATGTGTGTGTGTGTGTGTATACGTGTGCATGCAATTTCGAAATATCAGGAGGTGTGTGTGTGTGTGTGTCTGTGTGTGTGTGGGTGTGTGTGTGTGTGTACAACTTGGCAATATGTGCTGCGTGCATGAGTCTGTGTGTGGCCATCATCAGTCATCTTAGCCAAGGTCGTTACACATCATCATTCTTATGGTGTACTTGTCAAACTAAAGATCTGGCATGGTCTTTCTATGCACATTTTTTCTGCTAAAGAACACAGTTATTGGGATTCAGTAGTAGTCTTAACACCTTCAAAAGCTTTAATTTTACATTCAGATTTTCTACAGATTTTTTACAATATTTCATCTTAAACTAGCTACATATATCTTCAAAAGTAACATAATTTCTTTGTATTAAATATTTGCGTACTTTATTTCCCGGTACTCAGCACTCTATTGTCCCTATAATCACTCTGACATCAATGCAAATGTAATAGAAAATCTAATCAAACACTTCATGAGAGCCCATGAGCTCATGTTGCGCAACATTTCTATAGGCTATGCAATTGCGCGAGAAAACAGAGTGATGGCCTCTACTAAAAAGAGGAGGATCCCATCAGCTTTCTATAGACTAGGCCTACTATATTTATTTCTCAATATTAAGCACATTGCTTCTCTTTACAACAGGAGTATAGCCTACCTGGCTGGCATGAAATTTAACCACGGGAAAAGCCTCCTCCATTTGCTATTTAAGTGCATAGATGACCTTTTTTTTTGTTTTTCTTTCGCTACCCCTGTTTCGAAACAGGTGCATGATAACGGTCCGTTCTCAATCAAAACAAATTTTACACGTATATTATCTAGTATTTGTAAAGACAAGATTATAGATCTTCACTTGTAGCCTGTGAGAAAGGCCCAGTCACGTGACGGAGAGCCATGTGAGTAAGAGGTGCTTCGACACTGTGAGGGCTTGGTTGTGGTAAGGCCTCTTACTCCCACCTAGGGGAGGAGAGAGGCACACAACCAAGTCCTCACACTCCTATTAGGGAGATTATCATCCCCAATCAGAGACAGCTGTCTAGCGTTGTCTCTGATTGGGGAGAGTATTTAGGCTCCTCACATTTCCACCTGTGTGTGGATCATTGTTCCTGCTATGCTGCCTTGTGAGTCCATAGCAAAGTAAGTCACTGTGTTTTTGGTTATTAGTTATATTTTTTCACTCTCCTTTTTATTTGTTTTGCTTCGTGAGAACATCTCATTTCAAATAAAAAAGGATGACACTTCACCAGCGCTCCGTTTACCGTCCCATTAATGCGCACCGTGACACACACGCAACCCGGGAGAAGGGAATTATTATTATTATATTCAGCCCAAGTGCACAACGGCCACTGACCGCAAAAGGCATGGATTTTTTTAGGGGGCATTACAGCCACACAAAGCGGATGCAGCCAGGAAATTCAAGTGCTTGTCAAATCATCATTAGACTCTCATCATGCAGCCTTAGAATGTATTCAAAATCAAAACAAATAGCCCAACATTTCTATCACAACTAAAGTTTCATAAATAACTCTAAATTAAGCATATAGGAGTACCTGTTTCAGGTGTGCGTAATGATGGGAACAGGTGTGCCTTATATAGTTGCCAGGACCGGTGGTTAGTAGACCGGTGACGTTGACTGCCGGAGGGAGGAAGCAGGAGTAGGCATGACAGTACCTCCCCCTGACGTGCGGCTCCAGCGTCCAGGCGGAGATGGAAATCCTGGATGATGTTGGGGTCCAGGATGTCCACCACCGGGACCCTAGAGCACTCCTCAGAACCCTACCCCTCCCAGTCCACTAGGTACTGGAGCCGACCCGCAAGACGTCTGGAGTCCAGGAGGGATATCGAGGGGCGGCAGTCCCCTCGATGTCCAGAAGAGGCGGAGGGGTGTCGTGGGGGACGGCATCAGCCAGGGGAACTGGATCCACCGGCCTGAGGAGGGAGACATGAAAGGATGGTGAGATCCTGTAGTTGGTGGGGAGTTTGAGACTATAGGTTACCTCATTGACCCCCCGGATTACCCCAGACACGATCCCCAGGATAGAACACGGGGGCCTGACTGCGGTGGCGGTCCGCCTGATCCTTCTGCCTCAATCTGGCTCGGAGTCCACGGAGCCAGGGCTGGCTGATATCCCTGGACGCACTGGAAGGGAGTCAGCCCTGTAGTCCAGGTGCAACAAAACTGCCTTGTTGATACTGCTGTTAAGGAGGTAGTGCTGTGATGTGCATAATTGTGGCGGATCCCAATGGTTGCGTATCCAGGGTTTGGACAGGAAAAGGAGAGTGGGTAAGTTCAGGGAAGAGGCAAGGGCCTGGTCGATGAAGTTCCCAGCGGCACCGGAGTCCACTAGAGCTGTAGAGACAACACTTGAGGGACAGCCAGCCGGTGAGGGGAAGCCCCGTAAAACGATGATAATGGAATACTCACGCCTACCCTGGGAGATGGACGGCCGCCCCTCTGCTCTAGTGGACCCCGGGTTAGCATGCATAGGACACCGCTTAAGCTGGTTCCCCTCCTGGCCGCAATAGGGACAAACCCCCAGCTGGCTCTGCGGCTGCCTCTCTGCCGCAGAGAGGTGTGTGGCCCCTACCTCCATGGGTTCAGTCTCTGCCTCAGGACAGCCAGCTGGTTAGGCTGGGGTACTGGCTCACTGTGACGACCCGTGGTAGGAGGCCCTCTGATAGGGGAATGGAGAGCCTCGCTTGTGTTGTCGAGGCGGTGGAGAACGGTAGTTGCGCCAGCTGGTCGGGGTGTTGGTGGAGTAGATGACCCTGTTCGTTGACCATCTGGAAGATGGTTTGGTTTTCTGCTGCTTCCATATTGTGAGGTAGTATTCTGTAACGTATACACTACCTAACGACTGATGACAAGTGAGGGCTAAATAAAGGGGGAGGGATCAAGGAGAAATTGATGACCAGGTGTGCGTAATGATGGGGAATAGGTGTGCGTAATATAGTTGCCAGGACCGGTGGTTAGTAGACCAGCGACGTTGAGCGCCGGATGGAGGGAGCAGGAGTACGTGTGACACTAACATAAGGACAACTCAGAGTATGCTATTCTGTTCTTCTGAAATAGACTACATTTTCTTCATATCATGTTTCTTTAGACCTGTCTAAAATAAATAATGGATTTATTGTGATGATATGTAGGCTATATTACATGGATTTATTAGACATTTTAAAATGTAGATGTTCCAAAGGTTTGCATCTCCTGGCTTGTAGGCTATGTGTGGAAGCCAGGATATGCTAAATGTGTTTATGTTAATTAACGGTCAATTACCATGAGACCGGCAGTTATTTGCTTGACAATCACCAATCACCGGCTGACAAAATGTCATGACATCCACAGCCCTATCCAAGACATCCATCAAGTTTGACTAAATACAGTGAAGAACCACATAGAAGCTTACAGTATGAAGGATTTGTTGGTGTAAAATAACGGGTGGAAAAAGAATGTTAGGAATCTTAGCAATGTTATCTGGGAGGGTTCTTACTTTAGCTGCTTGATTAATGAACACTTGTGGGAGAGTTATGGGTCCTCCTCCACAGCTTAATCTAGAGTAGAGCACATGTTGATTTACTATAGCCGTCCTGCAGTTAACACACACACACACAATCATCCCGCAGACAGTAAAGAAGAGTGGGAGCAGGGTTGGGAGGAGGTGGTAGCTAGTGCCTGCAGTGCGTCTGTCACACACACACACCCCTATACTGTAGGCTCAAGGCTTTGAAATCAATTTAATTGGAATCCCTCAATGTATATTTAAATCCCCAGTTTAAATCCTAATTGATTTTAGTCAATAGCAAACAGTAAACTGCAATGCCATCACTAGATATTCCAATTAGTCGATTTCTGGTTAATTTGGTCTACCACTATGGGACCAACCACACAGATAGCATTTCATGTGAAAAATCAAACAATACCCCAAAAAAGATAGAACAGTGCAGCCACTCCCATTAATCACTTACATCACCCTAAAAGGAAATACAAGTGAGGTCAGATTTTCCTTTTCAGTCAAACCATAATTTTGCAGGACAATCCAAATGTCTTGCCTCTGAAATTCTTTGCCTTTAAGCGATGTAGGCCTCAATTAAATGACTGCAACTAAAGCTATAATTAAATATTAATGAAACGGCACCGCGGATTCATTAATAGGTCTTTAAGGTCCATATTTTGGTGTTGCTGACCTTTTCCCTCTTTGCTGGAAGGCTCAGCAAGCTCCAATATAATCGGCGACCCCATCCAGTGGACAAAACCTGGTTGGAAAGACATCTTTATCATGTCCTATGCCCACTGGGATGTGCCCCAGACACATTTTCATCTGGAAGTTGGGTTGCTTAATCAAGAGTTCTATTTGAGCATATGAGCTAAGCAGTTCTACCTGACCCGCCTCTTGCCTGGGGACACGCTATTTAAATGCCTTGTTTACAAGTAAGGCTCTCTGAATGACCTAAATAAGGATGCTAAACTTAAATGCCTTGTAACTGAGGACATGTTCAATTAATCATTGCCAAAACCCACTTTCATCCTTGTATTCGCTGCCCTAAATAGTCTGCTAATTTGGCTGAAGAAAGTTGTGTCTTAGTTTGCGAAACGACATCGACAGTAAATAGCATACCATAGTGTTCTACCTCACGCTGTCATCGACCGTGCAGGTGAGACGAGTTGAAAGAGTCAGCGTTGCATCATGTCGCACAAATAGCAGCAGAGGCTTTTAAATTGGGCTTGCGATGTCATCCGTGATTAAACAATCAAGAGCCTGTTTCAGATCTTCTTCGTTTCCATATAAAGCATGAATAAAGAACAGTCACGTGCATGAATCAGCATTGCGTTTGAAAAGTGTCCTCTGCATTGTCACATTGGACAGGTCCGCTTCATTATTTTGTTGCCAGTCAACGTTTCTCCCTCTTCTCCTTAATCAGGTCATTATAATAAGTTCCAACCTCCCTCTGTGTTCTTTTTTTCATGAGAAGACCTTGATAAATAATTGATAAGAGAAAACAAAACAGACCAATGTAGCGAAAGGCTTTTGAAGCAGTCCATTCCATAACTTTGGGAAAAAAAATCTGTGCTGAGAAGAAAGCAAGTCCCAGGGCAAATTGAATAAATGTTGCCACCCTCTCTAAACAACTGATGTTCGGGAAAAGAGCCCCTTTAAAGACAAACTCGCTGACTGTCGTGAACGTGTTTGTTTCTGCCATGCGATGTCACATTAAAAAAGAATGGTCAAAATATATAAAATGGCCCAGTTGTGGTCTTTCGTCTTGGAATGACAAAAATTGTTGGGTGACTCCTGGCCGCAAGTCTATGCTAGACTGTTATTTATTGATTTCAGTTCAGCATTTAGTACAATACAGCCACATGTCATACTCAGCCAGTTAAAGAACATGGGTATTAACCCCTCTACTGTTTTTATTTATTTAATTATTTAACCTTTATTTAACTAGGCAAGTCAGTTAAGAACAAATTCTTATTTACTGTAAGGTGGTACCACTCATTCCTGACTAGCCGTACTCAGCAGGTTAGAGTTAACAGTACCCTCTCTGAGGCTAGAGACATTAGCACGGGGTTGTGTGAGTTCACCCATAATATTCACACTGTACACAATTGAATGCACTAGCAGTAATCAAACGGTGTAATGAGCACCATCTCATTCTTAATGTAAAGAAGACGGAGGTGTTTGACCACAACTCTGTCGGCGAACACGTGCCTGTGGTTGTCCACAATGTCAACATAGCACAGGGTAGTTGGTATAAGTAACTTGGCCTACACATGAATATTGTGTTGAGCTGGAAGGTCCAAGTAAAGTGTGTCTGCTGCAGAGTCCAACAACGCCTCTATTTCCTGTGTAGAGTCAGGGTTTTTGGAGTTGACTAGAAAATAATGTTCCTGTTCTATCATGAGGTCATAGAGAGTATCAGTCTGGTTTGGCTATTTATCAGTCCAACTGAAATTCCAAATTGCCTGCCTTATACAAACTGCCATGAAGGTCATGGGTGTGAGGCAACATCCATCCCTGCAGACTATTTTTGAAAATAACGTTATCAGACAAGTCCAGAAAATTATTTTAGATCAGATCAGATCCCTTCCTTGTACTTTACTTTGAGTATTAGCTTCTCCCCTCAGGCAGACGCTATAGGGTCCCTCCTCCCCTCAGGCAGACACTATAGGGTCCCTCCTCCCCTCAGGCAGATGCTATAGGGTCCCTCCTCCCCTCAGGCAGACACTATAGGGTCCCTCCTCCCCTCAGGCAGATGCTATAGTGTCCCTCCTCCCCTTAGGCAGATGCTATAGGGTCCCTCCTCCCCTCAGGCAGATGCTATAGGGTCCCTCCTCACCTCAGGCAGATGCTATAGGGTCCCTCCTCCCCTCAGGCAGATGCTATAGGGTCCCTCTTCCCCTCAGGCAGATGCTATAGTGTCCCTCTTCCCCTCAGGCAGATGCTATAGTGTCCCTCTTCCCCTCAGGCAGATGCTATAGTGTCCCTCTTCCCCTCAGGCAGATGCTATAGTGTCCCTCTTCCCCTCAGGCAGATGCTATAGTGTCCCTCTTCCCCTCAGGCAGATGCTATAGTGTCCCTCTTCCCCTCAGGCAGATGCTATAGTGTCCCTCTTCCCCTCAGGCAGACGCTATAGGGTCCCCACATGTCAGCTGAACAGCTATAAGCCCTCCTTAATTCCCATGTCCATCAAATACCTGAACAGCAGTAAGTAAAGCTGAGCTGTTAGTACACCACTGACAGAGTAAGGGGATATACTAAGTACGATGTATGTGGCTATATGAGAAGTGTATGATGATAAAGGTAAAGCGCAATATATGTATTATGAGTGTGTAATGTACAGTGTCTATTTTGTATACAGCCGAACTGTGTGTCTAAGACAATTTCCCCCTTGGGACATTAAAGTTCATCCTATCCTAAAACATGCTCTAATGATGTAGTACGTCAGGAGTGTACTCATTACTTTCATGATGTTCCAGAGACAATAACCCACAACAGAGTCCAATCCCCCAGGGAGAGAGAGAAGTATCTGATTATAAAGTATTCCAGGAACCCATGTATGCATCCCCAATGGCACCCTATATATTCCCTGTAGTGTACTACTTTTCAGTGCACTATGAAAGGAATAGGGTGCCATGAAATGAGGCCGAATATGAAAATGTTCCTGCCTAATGAGGAACCTCTGTTTCTCATTTGGTCCTGGATTACATTGTCAACGCTCCGTCATGTTGTTTTGAATCACATCGACTTGTCAATATTCATGACAGTGGTCCTCGCTGATGGCTTCAGTTCAGCCATGCATCAGATACTGACTGTCAACACTTAATACATTATCTATCGCTGTGACACTTTATTTAGCTGAATAATAGGACGTTTTTGTGTCATTGGAACAGATCACAGAACTAGCTTTGTTCAAAAGACAATGTACTCTACAATGAATTTCCCTCTCCAGTCAAAGCAATGCACCCAAAAGGATTGCGAGGGTTTTCTACAATGTGAAGAGGAATGCTTTGTGAGTTGTGTATGTGTCGGAGATAATACGATGAGAGGATGACCCAGCTCCTTCACTGAAGATAGTAGTTAAAGAGATAGTTCAGCGATTTTACATATTTAGATATTTGTTTATTTACCTTGAAAGCTGTCAATCGACAATGAGTGACTACATTCCACAGTTTGGTTTCGTTAAACTACCCACTGCAAACTATTAGCAAGATTTGGGATCAATTCCCCATGAGTCAATCTCTCCCATTTCAAAATAAATGTCTAAATATGTAGATCCTTAACACATTAGCTTTTTTATTTTTTCAATCACATTAGTGCAATTGTCACAAGTATGTAGTACATATTCACAACTCTAAGCACAAACATCTAAACAGATCAACAAAATGGCTCATGTTTCAAACAAATTCACAGTCACTTGTTCACTGCACCAAATCACAAGTATCTGCAATATTCTGGGTTGGACCCCCTTTTGCATTCAGAACTGCCTTAATTCTTTGTGGCATAGATTCAACAAGGTGCTGGATACATTCCTCAGAGATTTTGGTCCATATTGACATTATGGCATCACGCAGTTGCTGCAGATTTGTCGGCTGCACATCCATGATATGAATCTCCCGTTCCACCACATCCCAAAGGTGCTCTATTGGATTGAGATCTGGTGACTGTGGAGGCCATTTGAGTACAGTGAACTCATTGTCATGTTTAAGAAACCAGTTTGAGATGATGTGAGCTTTGTGACATGGCGCGTTATCCTGCTGGAAGTAGCCATTAGAAGATGGGTACACTGTGGTCATAAAGGGATGGACATGGTCAGCAACAATACTCAGGTAGGCTGTGGCGTTTAAACAATGCTCAATTGGTACTTGGTACTAAGGTGCCAAAAGTGTGGCAAGAAAATATCCCCCCACACCATTACACCACCACCACCAGCCTGAACCGTTGATACAAGGCAGGATGGATCCATGCTTTTATGTTGTTTACGCCAAATTCTGACCCTACCATCTGAATGTCGCAGCACAAATCGGGACTCATCAGACCAGGCAACGTTTTTTACAATCTTCTATTGTCCAATTTTGGTGGGCCAGTGCAAATTGTAGCCTCAGTTTCCTGTTCTTAGCTGACAGGAGTGGCACCTGGTGTGTTCTTCTGCTGCTGTAGGCCATCTGCTTCAAGGTTCGATGTGTTGTGCGTTCAGGGATGCTCTTCTGCATACCTTGGTTGTAACGAGTGATTATTTGAGTTACTGTTGTCTTTCTATCAGCTCGAACAAGTCTGGCCATTCTCCTCTGACCTCTGCCATCAACAAGGCATTTTCACCCAGAGAACTGCCGCTCACTGGATATTTTCTCATTTTCTGACCATTCTCTGTAAACCCTAGAGATGGTTGTGCGGGAAAATCCCAGTAGATCAGCACTTTTTGAAATACTCTAACCAGCCCGTCTGGCACCAACAACCATGCCACGTTCAAAGTCACTTAAATCACCTTTCTTCCCCATTCTAATGCTTAGTTTGAACTTCAGCAGATCGTCTTGACCATGTCTACATGCCTAAATGCATTGAGTTGCTGCCACGTGATTGGCTGATTAGATATTTGCGTTAACGAGCAGTTGAAAAGTCCTAATGAAGTGAGTGTATTTATTTTTTGTAATTTGTTAACAATACAATTAACTATCACTTACTGTAATCAAGCTGCTCAAAACTGATAACTACTGAACCAAAATTATCTAGTGCAAAGTTTGCTATATTTTTACCTTATAAATGTATACATTAACGCTACATCAGAATTCTCCATCAGCCAGTGTGTTTCAATAGGACAAAATGGGAATAGTCACTCTATGTGCTACCATTTGGAATTATATTGTAGTGTACAATGCACTGCTGAAATACCTGGGTTGTACATAACAATATATTACACTCATTATCTGATTTCATTGATACACGGTAAGCTGATGAGTTCCAAACAAAGAGACAGGCGTTGAAAAGGTGTTGCATGGGGCAGAAGTGGTGTACAGTAGCCAACTGGTTTACAATATCCTATTTCTGATGATTTGTCCTACATATGTACTGTACAAGGATAATGAAACTGTAAGACTGACATACACTGAGTATACAAAACATTAACATGCTCTTTCCATGACAGACTGACCAGGTGAACCCAGGTGAAAGCTATGATCCCTTATTGACGTCACTTGCTAAATCAATCAGTGTAGATGAAGGGGAGGAGACAGGTTAAAGAAGGATTTCTAAGCCTTGAGACAATTGAGACATGGATTTTGTATATGTGCCATTCAGAGGGTGAATTGCCAAGACAAAAGATTTAAGTGCCTTTAAGAAATGCAATGCTGCTGGGTTTTTCAAGCTATTTATCAAGAATGGTCCACCACCCAAAGGACATCCAGCCAACTTGACACAACTGTGGGAAGCATTAGAGTCAACAAGGGCCAGCGTCCTTGTGGAATGCTTTCAACACCTTGTAAAGTCCATGACCGACTAGCTCCTCTGAACACTAGCTCCTCGGAACACTAGCTCCTCTGAACACTAGCTCCTCGGAACACTAGCTCCTCTGAACACTAGCTCCTCGGAACACTAGCTCCTCTGAACACTAGCTCCTCGGAACACTAGCTCCTCTGAACACTAGCTCCTCGGAACACTAGCTCCTCGGAACACTAGCTCCTCTGAACACTAGCTCCTCTGAACAGCTCCCGAGTGGCGCAGTGGTCTAAGACACTGCATTTCAGTGCTAAAGGCGTTACTACAGACCCTGGTTTGATCCCGGGCTGTATCAAAACTGGCCATGATCGGGAGTACCATAGGGCGGTGCACAATTGGCCCAGTGTCGTCCGGGTTAGGGGAGGGTTTGGCCGGGGTAGGCCATCATTGTAAATAAGAATTTGTTCTTAACTGACTTGCCTAGTTAAATAAAGGTTAAAAACAACATCCTGCACAAGAACAGTGGACTGTAAACACTACATACTATTGATTGGCTAATTTACGCTAGCATTGCTTTTCTTAGGATGTCACCCCCTATGAGCTCTGGTCAAAAGAAGTGCACTTTGTAGGGAATGTGGTTCCAATTAGGACACAATTTTAGTCTTATGTAATATTAGTGATTCCTATCGTCGCCTTAGAGTGCTCATTCTAATGGCTGCTGAGGTTGACAAGTCATCTCAGCCTGAAGAGCTGACTGATGAATACCAGTTGGAGATGAGTTGTCTGAGCCAATTAGAACTGAATTCATAACCATTTTGACCAATGGTGGTGTACCAGTGACATCCTGTCCATTCCTGAATCCTATGAATTGGTTGGTGAGAGATCATGCACAGTATGTGGACAAGTCTTAATGGTATGGTTGAGATTAGTTGGGGCAAGAGTAAATAACACCATCATCCTACAGACTGCTGAGGTTTGCCTATAGGTTTGGATATATCCCTGTCTCTGTCTGTCTGCCTGCATCTCTCTCTCTCTCTCTCTCTCTCTCTCTCTAATGGTTTCACTCTTAACACGCTTGCCAAAAACAATGAAGGAGATCATATTTTCTCTCTCTCGATTTTCACTTTTGTGCGCTATCATGACAGGAATGAAACGTGACTCTTTCGTTTCGGCGTTTCATCTGTTTGCCAAATGTAGATTAACGACTTTTAGGTCTGTTTAGAAATAATTGTTTTCTATTGTTTAACCAAGCAGTAATTTGACGCTGGACTTTGTAATGATCGTTCTAAGCATTTTGGAATGGTTGCTATAATAAGTGAAGCTTTATTATTGGGAGTGATGCTATTGTCCTAAGCCTTCATTGATCCACACTGAGACAGGGAAAACATGAGGGCCGATATACCCTTGATTCATTTTTAATGAGCCCAGGTCTTTGTTCCACTCTCTGCTATTTCAAGACAGATTCACACACTAAAGATCATGTTCAGCTTTTATCTCGTTTATTCTGGTGGCGCTAGACTTCTAATCAGCAATGGACAGGGTGAAATTAGAAGCTATCTAGTAATTGCTAGATTGTGAGGACAATTTGACAATATGTCATACGTACAGTGTCTATGTTATGACAGCCTCATTCTGTTGTGGCTAGATCGAAGACCGCGAGCTGTCAGTCATTTACAGTTTTATCAAGGATTTAGTAATCCAGCCATGACTGCTGTGCTTGCTCTGGTACATATCAGCAAAAGCAATACATCATAGGCCAAGCTGCGTGTGGGGAAATCCAATTCAGAGAATAGAAGTCACGAAGCAAGAACAAAATAAAGATTGTAATGCCTGAATGGAAACCTGCGGACAAACAAAGGAAGGACTGATAGATAGTGAAGTAGAGACAGACTGGCCATAGGGCAGTTCTGGCAAAGATGGGCTGGTTCATTTTAGCCCAGTGGGCCTGTCTAAATTGGGGGTTTTGCACAGAATTATAATTATTTGGCTTATAATTAGCAATGTCGGGCTGATTTCTGGTCCCAGTCAGCCCCTATACTGAAGTACTATGGATGCCACTGTGACCTCCACTATGGGAGTCACCAGCAGCACCCCTACTTACCCTTCCGATGCCCATTCAACTCCAACAGAGGGAGTTGGCGTCATGCCCAAACACAAGCAGATCAGGTACTGAAATGTTTCGTTGGTGACCAAAATAAAAATATGTTGGCGTCAGTTCCCTCATTTCTTAATAAATTAGATAGAATATTATCTTTACCATAATTGGGTATCTGAAAATTGAATCACCATCATCAATTTATCCATATGATTGTGTACGCTCTATGTATCATGTACCGTGTATCTGTCTTTTGTGTACTTTCGTTGTGGCATTTTGCACCTGCCCTGTGTTTTGTTGTAGCTGCTTGACAATGAAATTTCCCCCCCGGGGGATCAATAAAGTACCTATCTATCTATCTATTGTACAGTGTTTGGTGATTAAAATATAATCAAAACAAACAAATACATATATCTATTTGTATTCTTTATTTAACCTGGGAAGTCACATTGACATCTCTTTTTAAAGTCAACCTGAACATGCATGTGGATATAGCCTAGTATTTGTCCCTTTCATAATGTTATAATATGCTGTGCAAATCTCTATTTGGGGGCTTCGTTTGAGATCTCTCCACTGCAGTCACTCCAACTCCAGTCTTCTTTGTTCACGGTGATGCTGCTGTAGTACTGTACCTTCCAAATGTGATGAGTGGCCAATCATCTTTGTGCTGCTTGTCCCGTACGAAATTTGTGGGTGTGAAACCGCTCGCACTGGCACCAGAAGGGAATGCGCGCCGTGTACGCTCGCAACTGTAGAGGTCCCCCTTTTTCACCGGTCTGCGCGCACACCTATTGCACCCGCTTTTTATCCTGTGTAAAGAGGAGAGAGTGAGGGGGCAAACATACGGATCCTGCAAGACCGCAGACATGTTTCCTCGGTTAAGTGTAGTGCAGGGGAACTCTAAGATATCGGGTGTTCTGTGAGAAACAATGAAAAGGTGCTGCTCTATTTTTGAATGAGCACAAGGACATGTGTGATGTGCGGTGTAGCCTACCTATAGACCAACATCATTCGCACTATTCCAATTTCATTTAGAGTTGAGGGCACAGGTATATGACTTAAACTTATTTTAGTGAAGATAGAAGACGTCGTGTTCTGATCGTTTGTGTGGAATTTTCGCTCCAGATGAGAGTCGTGATGTCTGGCTCATTTCACACATTGTTCCTGGGTAAGTTCAATGCATGAGCCACGCGCCGTTATATTAATGAAATAAGAATGTGCTGAAGTGTAGCGCAATCCATGTTACACGTGAACTAGCGTAGTAGCCTATGCTTTATTCTGGGCATTATAGCATTTAAGAAGTTTAAATATGTGTTCAAGATCTCCCCATTGCAAGAACTTTGCGATCCATCCCAAGCATATTTGAAAACTTAACTATTGTGTTTTCTGAAGCTGATTCAAATTAATTATAAATAATGTAGCCTAGCCAATCATTACGAAGTCGATTTACATTTGCGTATTCATGAGTTCATGCATGTTCAAATTGCCCTAAGGTTGATTGATTTGAGCGTCCAACAGGTATTTTGAACACACCTTAAAATGTATATAGCTAGGCCTATTGTGTTTTTAGGCTTTTTCAAAGCTTCTGTTGCCTATACAAGTTGACGATGAAACAACTTCGGAAAGATATCCCAACTTATTCCCATTAGGCGGTTTATTGGGGAACCTATAGCCTAGCCTATAGGTAATTACATTGCTGGTATTAGGATACATAAACATATTAGGTCGTATACTTCCTCATTTGATAGCCTATTGTTTATTATAGGAGTTATAACTTCTACATTCATTTTTTCAGTTGATGAGTGGGTGTCTGGAAGTCTGTGTGTCACATGGGGAAATAATGTCTGTGCCAGCCAATATTGTAGATGTCGATCATTTAATTGTTGACAACATGATCTTGGGTTAATTTATAGGCCTATCAAACTATTGGCTTAGACTATTATAATGACTTTCCACTGGGCACACCACATAATTTCAAATTGGAAATGTGGCTAATATTTGGTTGAGATGTTGATCAATGAGATTTCAACCTATCAAAAAGACAGCCAGAAGTTCCCAATGTGTTATCACTATGCTTTCAACCATCTAAAGGCACAACCAATTCCAATGGAAAAGCAAAGTCAGATTTTGGGGTTTCATTGTCATCAAAATGTGTTATCATTTTCAACCATTTAAAATGGCACCAAAGTTCAAATTAGAATATGTCAGATATGTTGTATTTCTATAACAACTTAATTTCTTATCACTGTGCTTCATCTAAAAGCACAACCAAATGACCTGGATTGCAGTTGATATTGCATTAAAAGTACATGCAAGTGATTCTGTGCATATTATTACAGAAATTATGAAGATCTCACAGACCTGCGACCTTTGCATGCTATCTTGAACATGCACGCTTTCTATGATTACATAAGAAGATATGTACAGTGCCTTCAGAAACTATTTATACCCCTTGCCTTATTAAAAATGTTGTTGTCTTACAGCCTAAATTCAAAATTGATTAAATTGATTTTTATCTCTCACCCACATCTCACATCTCATTTACATAAGTATTCAACCCCTGAGTCAATGCTTTTGTATAAGCACCTTTGGCGGCTATTACAGCTTTGAGTCGTCTTGGGTATGTAGGTATCAGTTTTGCACATCTGGATTTGGGGATTTTCTCCCATTCTTCCTTGCAGATTTTATCAAGCTCTCTTAAGTTAGATGAGGAGTGGTGCAAACAGCAATCTTCAAGTCTTTCCAAAAATGTTCAATAGGATTCAAGTCTGGGCTTGGCTGGGCCACTCAAGAACTTTCAGATTCTTGTTCTGAAGCATGCTGTCATGTGCCTTTTTCTTAGGAGTGGCTTCCGTCTGGCCACTCTCCCATAAAGCCCAGATTGGTGAAGTGCTGTACAGACTGTTATCCTTCTGGCAGGTTCTCCCAACTCAGCCAAGGAAGTCTGTAGTTCTATCAGAGTGGTCATTGTGTTCTTGGTTACCTCCCTGACCAAGGTCCTTCTTGCCCGGTTGCTCAGTTTGGACGGACCATACTAGGCAGAGTCTTGGTAGTTCCATATTTTTTCAATTTCCCTATGATGGAGACCACTGTGCTCTTGGGATTTCACATAACCATACCACAAGGTATGTACTTTAACTGCTGAATTCATGACAAGAAAGCTAGCTAGCCACATTTCTAGTTAGCTACCTAAGTTAGTTAGCTAGCTTATATTAACCAGTAATACAAAATACACCTACATTTAATAAAATGTTAGCTGTCAATTTGAGGCTTGATAGGGGGTAAAAAAAAATGTGTTAAAGGCAATTTTGTTATTTGTTAGCTAGCTAGGCTACCAGTTAGCTTATACCCCCCATCAAGCCCAGCTAGCTAGCTCTACTGCCTGCTGGCCAAATTATCTAACTTTCTGGATTCTAGTTACTAAGATAAATAAAACATCTCAAATTAGCTAGTCACTTTAGCTTTAACTTCTTTTGAGGTATTTTCGGAACAGCTTCTAACTTCTTTGTTTCTCGAGTTATCAGTTCGACCACACACCGTTTGCACCCTAATGTGTGGCACCCAAATTCAAAAATGACAGTTGGAACTCCACAGCAGAAAATATGTGAGTTTTTGTTGCTAGGCTACCAGTTACAGTGCTTTTAGGATGCGGTTTGCGAGCACCTTTACGCAGAGGGAATACAAAAATTATAGCTAGTATCTGACAGAACGATATGGATGTAATATTTGTCAAATTATTGAACATGTCCTCAACTCAAATAAGCATCAGAAATCTATTCTTATTTAGCATATCAAAAAGCATATCAAGATCCTGATATGGACCTCAATCAAGAGCATATGCATTGTATGTGCTTAGAAAATGTACTATGTAGGCCTACTGTCAGTATTTGTTATATAAAGAAAATAAGATGTCCACATAGGTCTATCTCAGGATATCTAATGAGTCAATATCCGGCCATACCATGTATGGTATCCAGATGGAATCCAAAAATTATTTGTGCATGAAAGAAAAATATGGAATCCATATTTGTGAAATTATTGAGGATGTGCTGAAAACAAAAAAATGCTTCAGAAATCGTCCTTATTTTCAGCATATCAAAAAGCGTATCAAGATCCGCATATGGACCTCAGCCAAGAGAAGAATATCTGTAATCAATATAGCTTAATATATTGAATGTGCTGAGAAAACATATACAGTGCATTTGGAAAGTATTCAGACCCCTTGACCTTTTCCACATTTTGTTAAGTTACAGCCTTATTCTAAAATGTATTAAATAAGAACAATTCCTCATCAATCTACACACAATACCCCCTAATGACAAAGCCAAAACAGGTTTTTAGAAATTGTTGCAAATGTATTTACATAAGTATTCAAACCCTTTGCTATGAACCTCGAAATTGAGCTCAGGTGCATCCTGTTTCCATTTATCATCCTTGAGATGTTTCTACAACTTCATTGGAGTCCACCTGTGGCTAATTAAATTGATTGGACATGATTTGGAAAGGCACAAACCTGTCTATATAAGGTCTCACAGTTGACAGTGCATGTCAGAGCAAAAACCAAGCCATGAGGTCGAAGGAATTTTCCATAGAGCTCCGAGACAGGATTGTATCGAGGCACAGATTTGGGGAAGGGTACCAAAAAATGTCTGCAGCATTGAAGGTCCCAAAGAACACAGTGAAATTGCCATACTGAGCAATCGGGGGAGAAGGTCCTTGGTCAGGGAGGTGACCAAGAACCTGATGGTAACTTTGACAGGGCTCCATAGTTCCTCTGTGGAAATGGGAGAACCTTCCAGAAGGAAAACCATCTCTTCAGCACTCCACCAATCAGGCCTTTATGGTAGAGTGGCCCGACGGAAGACACATGACAGCCCGCTTGGAGTTTGCCAAAAGGCACCTAAAGGACTCTCAGACCATGAGAAACAAGATTCTCTGGTCTGATGAAACCAAGATTGAACTCTTTGGCCTTAATGCCACCCGTCACGTTTGGAGGAAACCTGGCACTATCCCTACAGTGAATCATGGTGGAGGCAGCATCATGCTGTGGGGTTGTTTTTCAGCGGCAGGGACTGGGAGACTAGTCAGGGTCAAGGGAAAGATGAACGGAGCAAAGTACAGAGAGATCCTTGATGAAAACCTGCTCCAGAGCGCTTAGGACCTCAAAACAGGGCGAAGGTTGACCATCCAACAGGACAACGACCCTAACCACACAGTCAAGACAACGCAGGAGTGGCTTTGGGAAAAGTCTCTGAATGTCCTTGAGTGGCCCAGCCAGAGGACGGACTTGTACCCGATCGAACATCCCTGGAGAGACCTGAAAATAGCTGTGCAGCGATGCTCCCCATCTAACCTGACAGAGCTTGAGAGGATCTGCAGAGAAGAATGGGATAAACTCCCCAAATACAGGTGTGCCAAGCTTGTAGCGTCATACCCAAGAAGACTCGAGGCTGTAATCACTGCCAAAGGTGCTTCAACAAAGTACTGAGTAAATACCTATGTAAATGTGATATTATTTTTCCCCCCAATATTTTCTAAAATTTTTAAATTTTTTTTTTGCAAAATTTTCTAAAAAAACAGTTTTTGCTTTGTCATTATGGGCTATTGTGTGTAGATTGATGAGGGGAGAAAAAACTATTGAATACATTTTAGAATAAGGCTGTAGCTTAAAAAAATGTGGAAAAAGTCAAGGGGTCTGAATACTTTCCGAATGTATACAGTCAGTATTTGTCAACATGAGGAGAGAAAATAGGATGTCACATATCTCAGTATATTGAATGAGTCCATATCCGGCCATAGGAAATGTCCATGTGTGATATTCGGAGTAATCCCAATGTCATATATGTCTAAAAGTCACATCTGGATTCAGAATTTTTCAAGATACGGTGCATATCCACAACTTAAAATATGCATTGGAAATGGTTGGTATTCTCCAGAATATCAAAAACGTTTCATATAAAGATATCCCCTAATATAGACCCTTTTCGCCCAGTGTGGATGCAACTGAGCTCATAGTAAAGGGATGTGAATACTTATGCAAATGAGATATTTATGCATCTCATTTTCAATACATTTGCAACAATGTCTAAAAACATGTTTTCACTTTGTCATTATGGGGAATTGTGTGTAAAAAAAAATCTACATTTATTTAATAATGTTTTAATTCAGGTTGTAATACAACAAAATGTGGAATAAGTCAAGGGGTATGAATACTTTCTGAAGAGAGTTACAGTAGGCTAACCTCAAAATGTGGCCATGGATGTGTTGTTCATTTTAAGGTTGAATAAATACTGTTACATAGCTTTGAAAGATAGCGTTAACTTTAGGCTATTTACTGTATTACAAAACAAATATTGAATTGTGTTCGGTCGACAAAGCAACCAAATATCAACATTTAAAGGATATCTAATGCTTGGATAGTTTCATCCGAGCCACTGGCTCTTTAACTTTTATTTTTTATTTGGTTTGAGACGTGAATCCAACATATCATTTGTTAACTGGTAGACAACTTAATATGCTATTTACTGTATTGCAAAAGTGTGTTGTCAACAAATGTCAGTTTGTTGTCTTTAAAGTGCATTTAAAGTTTGATTTAATGTTGTCCTATTCAAACCATAATTAAAATCAGACTAAGTCAGTGGCACAGATTGAGTTATCGAAGCAGAAGGTACATCTCCTTGTTGATATTTGATTGCATTGACAACCAAACACAATTGAAAATTCCAGTTTGTCTACAAATTATGGTCATATATTTTGACAATGACATTATATGCAGTCCAATCATGCTAAATTAGTAAATAGTCTTTAACTTGTGAACAATATATGGTAGAGACATAGTGTTTGGACTATTGTTTTTTTAATGCAATTCTCTATATATTTTTTGAAACATTGAATAAAATAATTTAATGGGTGAACACCCTATAGACTACAGTTTTAGGTATTAGTTGCAACTTGCAAGAAGCACTGTAATGTCATCATTGTAGGCTACAGTTAGGCCTAGGCTATAGCCTACTTATTGACTTAGAAAAGCAATTTTTTTAATAATCATTATCATCTGAAATGTTTTACATTCATTTGGGATTCAGCAATACGAAAGAAAGTAACGTTAGTCATCCTGCAAGTCCTCCTGAACTATGCTGTTTGTGTGTTAATCATCAGGTCGGTCATGCCTTCAGACACGTGTGTGGTGATGTCCCAGTCTCGCTGAACTGTCGGGACAGACCGAGAGCAGGGCAATCCACCACAATTAGCCTGCTTGTCCATGGGGTGATGAGACTGAACGTTCATTAGTTGCATTATGGCAGTGAGTTAGACAGGCCATGCAGCCCGGCTCAAGCAGCAGAAACAACACGCTTTGCCTCATGATACAGTCAGTTTGCCTTGGAGCATTTCAAACCAAACAAGTCGGCTAGTCAGTGAGGAAAAAAATGTTGTGGGGAAAGTTTAGCTAATCCAACATTGTCATTATGATTATGGTCGCAGAACTGTATGTGAGCCTAAATAAGTTTTTAACAAGTAATTCAACTTTTGCTTTTGATAAAGCCCTGACAGTAGCCTATGCTATAGTAGGCTATACAGTACATCTGAATGAGCTAACAACCTCTTTCAGTGTATAGGATAGCCTAGATATTATAGAATGATGAATGATCTTGTCGTAATTCACTCTATGGCTGGTCATAGTCTCACACCTCAGGAGATGGTGATATCCAAATGTTATTATTATCCGTTACGTCCAATATCCTCCAACCAAACTTCAAGTGTGTTTACTGTGAGCACTGAGGCTGTACCCGCATTAAGTTACAGTTTCAGACAGTGGTCAAGTAGGCTAGTGTGGTTATTTCATCATAATGTAGACATACCAGAGTGGCCTACCATCAAAAATAATGGAGAAAAGGCATCCCATAACATTTTAACATGGAAATAGCTGTTCTATCATTCAGGCTACAGAAGAAGCTGTGTTGTTTTGTTGTCGATGATGCAAGAAACTATTTTACAAAATACAACGCATTATTATTCCCATACCATTATTACAGAGAATCAGACAAATTATGCTACCCTCTGCCTATTGGCTACTTAGCTTATTTACGCCTGTCTCAAAATACAACACTGCCCCTTTAAGACAAAAAAAACTCTTTACCCGACTCGCTTTTCAAATATGTTGTAGAAATGTACACATTGTGTGCTCTTGTAGGAAGCAATCACTCCCCCATTGCTGACTACAAATGATCTATAACTCACTAACTATGTGCACACGTGGCTACATGCAGCTCTCGCTTTGATCTCAAAACAATCTACTCACGACCCTCGTGCTGTAAACACAGTCCAGTTCAAAGTGAACGGCACAGATCCATATATGGCAATGGTATATTTGCATATAGGCCTACTGCAGTTATGCCGCACCGGTCTGTGTATGTCTGTGTAGAGTACTAGCTGAGTGGTTTGTGTTAATGCAATAGAATCCTACTTCGATGCTTTCTACCTACAACAAAATCTATTGCATAGTTCGTTTTGCATACTAAGGCTTGCATAGCTGGTCTTGTTTCGGTATGTTGCATTGAAAGTGGTTCATATTGTGTTGTTTCGATCACAATTCTCACAGTAAAGGGAAACATTGATAGTGTTAACTAAAGGGAACAACTCTAGAAAGTTGAGTAAAGTTGAATCTCGTGCTTCTCTGCTCGGGCTGATATTTCTTCTGAGAGGCAGTCCCGGGGTGCTGCGCGCCCGCGTGCAACTTAGAGGGAACATTGCCTTCAACCATAATGATCAGGGAAATACAGTGAAGTACAGTGTAAGACGCATTTCACATTGAATCCTCTTGTGACCTCCCTATTGGAACAAGCTGAAAGCTTCCAATGGAAAAGATTTTTAGATGACTGACTGGAATGGTGAATAACCCTGGCACCGTTCATGTGTCAGAGAGCTGATGGGGAAAATGAGTTTCCTTTCTCCTTGCAGTCAGTGTTGCTCCCCAGTCAGTTCACCCCTCGGATTTGTCTTTTCGCCCAGTGGCTTGTTGCCGTTTCACACTCTATTTTTGGAACACTTAGATGTTGACCTTTTACGATTCTTGATTTTTCGCTTTCTTCATCCCTCTTTCCATTCCAAATAATCCACATATGAAATATCACACTTCTAGGATGTGACAGCTCACACATTACCATACCTCATAGAACGACCTATCCTGCAACATAGCCTACATGCATGTGTATAAACCTCTTCATGTGATTTATCAAGTTGAATGCAAATAGTGATTTAAAAAATGTATCTGTCCCCTATCCTTGGTTATATTTAGACTGCATCTCCAGGGGCAGGCAAAGTATCTGTCAAGTGTGGATATGAGGTTAGGGAGTGACATCTTGCTGTGCTCTGGCCTCATCTCTGTCTCTCTCTCTCTCTCTCTTTGTCCTCTCTCCTCTTTCGCTCCTCTCTCCTCTTTCGATCTCTCTTTCTTTCTCGCTCTCTCTCGCTCTCTCTTTCTCTTTATTCCGTTCTCGCCCTCATTCTTTCTCTCCCTCTCTTTCTGTCTGTCTCTCGGTGGAAGCTGCAGTCAAGTGGCTCTAGATAGGGGCTCTGTTGTCTTTCTTACAGTGAGATATCCGTTCCTCTCACGCACACGCCATCTCCTCTCCAAGTCAATTAGCATTCACCTTGCACTCCACGTTAGCGCTAGCTAGCGTCTTGCTCAGGTGCTCACGTCAGGCCAGCCCACTGGCATGACATGTCAACCCAGCAGAGCTGGTGGACCGTCACATGTTTGTGTGTCACTCAAATCAGAATGAAGGAAAATTAAAGGTCCTCTTAAAGGTCCTCGTCTTGTCCCAGTTGAAGTAAATTCATATTGCACAGTTGGCTTATGGAGGCATCCTTATTTTCATTTAGGCTGCAATCAAAACAGGAATAATCATAATACCAGTGGCAAATGGGAAATCTATAAAACCTACAGTCTGTGCTTGATTCTAAATTAGTCTCCTCTGGTTCATTATAAATGTAATTAGAAGGGTTGTTAGAGGAGTTTGTGTTGCGTTCTAGACTGTAATTCCTGACTCCTGACTGCTCATGGCTCTGCTGTTACAGGAGTTTGTGTTGTGATCTAGACTGTAATCCTGACTCCTGACTGCTCATGGCTCTGCTGTTAGAGGAGTTTGTGTTGTGATCTAGACTGTAATCCTGACTCCTGACTGCTCATGGCTCTGCTGTTACAGGAGTTTGTGTTGTGATCTAGACTGTAATTCCTGACTCCTGACTGCTCATGGCTCTGCTGTTAGAGGAGTTTGTGTTGTGATCTAGACTGTAATTCCTGACTCCTGACTGCTCATGGCTCTGCTGTTACAGGAGTTTGTGTTGTGATCTAGACTGTAATTCCTGACTCCTGACTGCTCATGGCTCTGCTGTTACAGGAGTTTGTGTTGTGATCTAGACTGTAATCCTGACTGCTCATGGCTCTGCTGTTACAGGAGTTTGTGTTGTGATCTAGACTGTAATTCCTGACTCCTGACTGCTCATGGCTCTGCTGTTACAGGAGTTTGTGTTGTGATCTAGACTGTAATTCCTGACTCCTGACTGCTCATGGCTCTGCTGTTACAGGAGTTTGTGTTGTGATCTAGACTGTAATCCTGACTGCTCATGGCTCTGCTGTTAGAGGAGTTTGTGTTGTGCTCTAGACTGTAACCCTGACTCCTGACTACTCATGGCTCTGCTGTATTGCTGTGGTGCTAAACAACATCTCTGTGCCTGAGACGAGTAGTGTTTCTCTGTGGTGGCTGAACTGAACAGTGGTGATGGTGCGTAGGGAGGAGGTGGTGGGGGGGGGGCTCAGTGTTAATTAGCAGAGAGCTGCACAACAGGGGGCACCCCCCCTCACTTCAGCCGGCTTACAGAAATCACAGTGACACCGCTGCTGCCGGACTACCCCGTCCCCCTGCCCACCTTTAGCCCATCACAGCGAAACATGCGGCAGGCAACTACCTCCTGTGGCACTACTTTCAAATAGCATGAATGGAGAGAGGAATGGATGAGAGATGAGAGATGAGCCAAACTTGCTGAAACTGGAGGCCACTAACACTGGCATCAACTGACTACAGTGTTCTGGTGATAACTTTACCCCAGTAGAATGGTGACATATGTCATAAGATTGCCTTAAAATCTGCTTTATTTCCTTATGTCATTGATCTATGCAGTTTTGGTCTTGAAAGGGGTTTATTGTGTAGGTGGAAAGAAGCTATGCTATGTCTGATTTTCATTTAGAGTTCATTCACGTGCCCCATACGGATTATGTATGGTTGCCCTGGACAATGCCTGGTATGAAATTCATGCTGTGTATTGGATGGATGCTGTGTATTGGATGGATGCTGTGTATTGGATGGATGCTGTGTATTGGATGCTCTGTACTTGTATATTGTTTTTCCATCAAAGCACTTCTAGTTATTTTAACATGTCTAGTGTTTGTTGACTCCTCTTGTCTCTGTCCCGTTAAAATATCTTTAATGTCTTTACTCAATTGTGTGACAGTCCAGTTTATTTGGTATTTTTTTCTCCCCAATTTCGTAATTGCGATCTTGTCTCATTGATGGAACTCCCCAACGTGCTCGGGAGAGACGAAGGTCGAGTCATGTGTCCTCCGAAACATGACCCGCCAAGCTACGCTTCTTAACACCCGCTCGTGGGCCGGGCGGCTGCAAGTCAGCCTGCAGGGAGTGGCTAGAGCGCAATGAGCCAGGTAAAGCCCCCCCGGGTAAAACCCCCCCCTACCCAGGACGACGCTGGGCCAACTGGGTGCCGTCCTATGGGACTCCTGGTCTCAGCCGGATGTGACACAGCCTGGAATCAAACCCAGGCTGTAGTGACGCCATAACACTGCGATGCAGTGCCTTAGACTGCGCCGCCACTCGGGAGGCCTGTGTGACTGTCTTTTAATGTAAACTCAACTTTTTATAGTCTTAAGTTTGTAGTGTATTTTTGGTTTTGTATGAACACCAGGTAGGCTAGCTGTCATCATGGTGTCAACTATAATAAAGAATAAACTTGTTCTTGTTGTTCTGTGACCCACTAACCAAACCGCAATGTAAGCTGTGAGTGATTAAATTACAACCAGATTGGGAGTGCCGAGGAATAGAAACTGCCCTCTCTACATAAACGTTGCGAGATGTTTTTGAATGGTTTGAGTTTACTGTAATTCAAACCATATGCTCAAATTGCTTTCATAGTGAAAAAAATAGAGCTAATATTCCCTTCCAAAATATTTGACTTGCATTGTCAACCCCACCCTGCAGATTTACAGACTAGTTAGATACTCTCTTGTGTGTTTGTGTGTGTGTGCGTGCGTGCGTGCGTGCATGTTTGTGTGTGTGTTTGTGTGTGTGCGTGTGTGTGCGTGTGTGTGTTTGTGTGTGTTTGTGTTTGTATGCACATCAACAGCATGATTTACTGTCTTTCTTGTGGGTTTGGACTTAAATATGAAAACAGGGTCGTTCCAAAGTCTTTAGCTAGAGAAGTAAATTTCCATGAAAGTCAAATATAATGGTGATGGCATTTTGCAGTGATTCATTCCATTGCTGTTCATTAATGTTCATTTACGTTAGTCGAAAAACCTTGGTTTCACTTTGATGGTGTAATATATAGAGTAGTCTATTGCTTTGTATTAAGTTTAATGTTAGGAACTCTTTTTACTAATTGACTAGAGATCTTGGCATTATGAGATGTACACTCATTGGCACCACAAATACGGTTTCCATAATAGGACAGCCTCTGTCTCAGCAAGAGGTTGTCCTAATATGGAGACCGCACAGATCATACCAGAACCTGTTTTTTCAGATGACAAAATGTGTTTTATGCACAGCAGAGTGCTGGTCATCTATGAACATCTGAACATCTTGGAGAAAAAAAATCTGGCCTTAATGGCCATGTATTGTTATAATCTCCACCTGGCACAGCCAGAAGGGGACTGGCCGCCCTTCAGAGGGCAGCAGGTAGCCTAGCGGTTAGAGCGTTGGGCCAGTAACTGAAAGGTTGCTGGTTCGAATACCTGAGCTGACAAGATGGAAAAACCTGTTGATGTGTCTTTGAGCAAGGCACTTAACCCTAATTTGCTCCAGGGGCTGACCCTGTTGTAAATAAGAATTTGATCTTAACTGACTTGCCTAGTTAAATAAAAAATTTAAAAAGGTTTCTTCCTAGGTTTCTGCCTTTCTAGGGAGTTTTTCCTAGCCATTGTAGACTTCTGCATTGCTTGCTGTTTGGGGTTTTAGGCTGGGTTTCTGTATAGCGCTTTGTGACATCTGCTGATGTAAAAAGGGCCTTATAAATACATTTGATTGATTGTTTGATTAACTCCCCGCGGCATGTGATTGCTCCGCTCTGCTCTGCGTCAGAAAGAAAGTGCCTCAACCTACAGTGAAAATGAAAACCCAGTGGGGATAGGATTGATCCTGTTTGTGCTAGGATATTAAGTCACCTATTATTAAGCTGAGGTTAGGGAACCGCCATGCTTATAGAGCAGATAACTCTGCTGAAGGCTTTTCACAATTTTATTCCCTCTGCTCTATCTCTCTCTCTCTCTCTTTCTCTCTCTCCGAACAGATGGTACCACCATCCCTGTTTCTTTACGAGTCGTTAGACTTAACTTCGGGGTGAAATGGAGCCTTTCCACCGTGCTGGACGTGCAGATGTGTATCTTTGCTGGTTTTCTGTTTCCGTGGTGTGGCGGTTGGATTCTGGGCAGGCATGGCACAGGCCCAAAAATTTAAGATTTTCTCCAATAGTCCCAGACTGAGGTAATACAACCTCTCCCTCAATGGAAAAACTTCCTGAGTTCCTATCACATCTCTTTAAGGCCTGACATGAGTCCTCCTTGGAAGGAAAAAAAATAACCATTGTAGTTGTGGTTATGCGCTGCTGCTCCCTTTTATAGCAGAAACAAATTGAGCCTGTTTGGGGTTTTAGCGGAAACGTGTGCGGTTAATGCCACTGCCATCCACCCCCCCCACCCCCACCCCCGCCCCTGCACCATTGTTTATTCATTCACTGTCTCGACTATGTCTATTTCTGGCCTCTTTACCTTGGTAATCATGCAGTCTGACAGGCTAGCTTCAGTGTACATGGCTTCCGGAGAAGACGAAAGGCTAAGGTCCATCTCAGATGCCTACCTTGGCTTTGTGTTTGCTGAAATGTGGCATTTAGGAAACTACATGCCATTTACAGGAGTCAGAGGAACAAAAATAAATCGATGTTGCTTTAGTAATGTCCTTGTAGATTTTAAGGTATGATGTATAAGATGTGACATGCAAGACGTTGTCTTTATAAAGCTATAGGAAGGGCATCTCTGATTCTTAAAATAAAGTAGCAAACAATGCATTTTTCTTGGAACAGCCACAACAAAAACATGGAATAGAGAAATAATCCCAATTACAACTCCAGTATCTTCAACTCATGGCATCCTCCTTGTTTTATCGGCACTATTTCCCAGTGGAATGAAGGGAGAAAACGAGTGACTGCTACCGTCTGACGTTACGGCGGCAATGACGGTCTACATTTCCTGTCAGGCGGGGAAGATGCCATCCACTCTATTAACCGCTACACTCGGATGCACTCCTGACATTGAATAATGAGTTAACACTGGACCCTCCATGCCCTCCCTCCCTTCCTCCACAATCCCCTCACTCCCCATCCTTGTTAACAGGCCAATACAATTTCTCCATACCGTGGTTGGGTTTAGCTATGAGAAAAGCCAAAGAGATGCCTGCTACCTCAGCTACTCTCTCTACCCCATAGTGTCCCATAGATAGAACAAAATAAGGCATATTCTGTAGCATCATCATCATCATCATAGCCATAATGTTACACAATATGCACAAAGGGAATGTATGTTGCATGGCATCAACGCCATAACATTTTAAAGCAAGCCCCAACTCCGTAGGGTTACCACCAATGCCCGCTACATAGTTTTTCAACTCCATAACGCTTCAATGACGACGTCGACCCAGTATCACCAATGCCTCATTGGACATCATCAACCCCATAGCATTCTGTGGAAACCATCATTAACCACTTCCCTGACATGCAGCATCAAGTCCACAGAGTTACGGCGAAGGCCCAAAGGACAAGTGTCTGTGGCATCTTTAGCGGGCTGACTTACCTGAGCACCCTTCTCATTTCTCAGCCTCAGTTTCCTTTGTGAGGAATGATGTACACCAACCTAATCTTATTAAGTCCTTTGTGCTTCAACATGGTATGAGGGAGATGCTGTTTATAGGATCAGCCTCCCTACAAATGATAATTGCCCGTGTTCCCACGTGTTGCAGCTTAATATCTCTTTGTTCACTTGTTAATAGCAATGCCTGAGCTGTAGGTGCAGCATTAACAGGTTTGCAAGTATAGAGATATCATTGCGAAGACTAGTCCTAAAGATCTCTTCTATGAGAGTCTCTGTGATTTTCTGTCTTGGATGGCACCGCTTCTGCAAAGGTTCTTATTGTCTTATCTTGTATTCCATTCATGCATTTGAATAAATCCATGACCTAGTAATCCCTTTTCCACTGTATATTTCAGGTTTCATACAGTGTTTTTCAATAAGAAGACATAATCCGGTCCAAGTCATATGAAGGAGAAAAAAGACTTCATCGACTTTATTGGAGGAAATAGTGCATTAGTCAAGGAAGGAATGGATAGAGTATGCAGAATGTGTCAAATATGTTTTAAGAATGGATTAATGCCCCCACTACCTAACTCAAACGATGGCTGATCCACTGTGCTGTGTGAAGGAATCCCAGCATGCATGGTCAGACGAGGTCTGGTCGTCAGCGCCACTGAGCACGTCAACTCCATAATACACCGACGGAGACGGATTGACATCGCAGTGGTTGGAAAATTAATCGGGTGTCTGTCCCCAAATTTCACAGCACAACGGACTGAGTGGTGTGGGAAATGGATTTATAGATGAGAGGAGATGCCGGATCACAGGCACGATTCAATTTCTACCATCGCGGTTAATATGGTGCATTCATACTTCATTTGTGAGAACGAAGCCGCCAAATATCAGATATCCCTTGTAGCGGCACAGGTACCTTACTGTGCTGTCAATTCATTTCACTCTTTAAGCCTCTCTTTTACCGCTGTGGCCAAGGTTTCCTTGGATGTGAAGAGGTCATGTGGTGTAGCTGTGAGACACTGCCAAATATTATTCTCAGGAGTGGTACTGACCTTTTATACGCTTATTAAGGAAATATGGGGCCAGTAGTTCAATTTTGCCCTTCTCAGGATGGCTTGATAGTGCAGAAAGCGGGGTATAGAGGGGTGGCGGTTGGGGGGTGGGGACGGGGGATTAGACGTGGTTGTGGTACTGACACTGTTACCTAGAATAATGGTGTGAAGTATGGAGTTGATGCCATACCTACCGACATGTCCTTGTGACTCAGTGTAGCGGATTGGGGTTGATGCTAGCTCACTGGATGTTACAGCATACAACCTGAGACAGTAGCTCACTACATTACAGTCATTTAGCTTATGCTCCCATCCATGTGTCATACTCCCACCAAGTGGTGTGGGGATCATCCACCCCCACACTGACACCAGTGGTGGCTGGTGGCTGGAGATATCGGAGGATGGGCTCATTGTAATGTCTGGATTGGAATGAATGGAATGGTATCGAACACATCAAACACATGTTTTTAATGTGTTTCATGCTGTTCCATTTATTCCATTCATTCCAATACAATGACCCCATCCACCAGCCTCCTCTGACCCACACTAACACTGTGGTTCAATTCCCATGATTTCCCAACATGGGTTTCTAGTAGTACACTCCCTCAGTCTAACAGACACTATATTTCATGAACCCATAGCACAGGGGGAAGACACACAGGCATTGTGTGTGTCCCAAATGGCCCTGTATTCCCAAAACTTTTTACCGGCTCTATAGGGCTCTGTCAAATGTAGTACACAGTATAAGGAATAGGGTACAATTTGGGACACTGCTATGGTGATAATTCCTTATGGTTCCTCTCTCACACTAGTCAGGACCGAGACAGCCAATGAAATGACTCCCAGGCATGATGCATGTCCACTACTCTGTTGCATCTTGCTCACTGGGACAGTCCATATTTCACAAATGGTATCTCAGAGCAGTGTTATGCACACACACAGCCTAACACACACACACGCACACACTCACATACACATGTGTATGGACAGAAACACACACACATTCACATATCTACTATGCACAAACACACACACAAAATGCTATATATTGCATTACTAGTAGTAGTGTGTGTGTGTGGGTGTGTGGGGGGGGGGGTTGTGGGTGTGTGTATGTGCGATTGTTTCTGTGTGTGTGTGTGTGTGTGTGCAGCTCATCCATCATGAACGCTGGCTGTCCCGTGCCCTCAGAGGCACATGGAGCTGTGACTGTCGTCTCTGTTTCTCCCTCTCTCTGTTTGGTCCCATCTACTTTATCTCTCTCACTCACTCATTCTCTACTCTCTCTCTCCTGTCTGGTCCTCTCCTCCTCTCTTTGTCCCTGTCTATCTACTATATATCTCCCTCACTCTCTCTCTCTCTCTCTCTGTGGCAATGCAACAATCCTCTCTCTCTCTCTCTCTCTGGCAATATAACAACCCACTCACTCACTCACTCACTCACTCACTCACTCACTCATTCACTCACTCACTCACTCACTCACTCACTCACTCACTCACTCACTCTCTCTCTCTGTGGCAATGCAACAACCCACTCACTCTCACTCTCTCTCTCTCTGTGGCAATGCAATAACCCACTCACTCTCTCTCTCTCTCTGTGGCAATGCAACAACTCACTCTCTCTCTCTCTCTGTGGCAATGCAACAACCCACTCACTCTCTCTCTGTATATCTGTCTGTCCTTCCCCACTTCTCTGTCCTTCTGTCCCTCTCTCACTCCTGCTCTGTAGGACTGGCTCGCTGTGACTGCTAATCTTTCAGACTGCTAATCTCTCAGACTGCTAATCTCTCAGACTGCTAATCTCTCAGACTGCTAATCTTTCAGACTGCTAATATCTCAGACTGTTAATCTCTCAGACTGCTAGTCTCTCAGACTGTTAATCTCTCAGACTGCTAATCTCTCAGACTGCTAATCTCTCAGACTGCTCATTTCTCAGACTGCTAGTCTCTCAGACTGTTATCTCTCAGACTGTTCTTTTGTCCCTCATCGACTGGTGTGTTGTGTTCCTTCTGTCCTTGACAAGCACCTCCATGTATGTGACTCCCTATATAGTGCCCTACTTTTGATCAGGGCCCATAGGTAATATGGTGCCATTACAAATTATATTGAAAGCATGTGCTTCCACACAGGTGGAAGCACATGCCAGGGCTAGTTGAAGAGGTCTCTGTGACTTTGAAGAGGGTCTCAAAGGAGCATAAGGGTTTTAAAGGGTGTGTGTGTGTGTGTGTGTGTGTGTGTGTGTGTGTGTGTGTGTGTGTGTGTGTGTGTGTGTGTGTGTGTGTGTGTCAGTCACCAGATCTCAACTCAATTGAACATTTATGGAATATTCTGTAGTGGCGCCTGAGATGGCGTTTTCCACCACCTAAACAGCAAATAATGGAATTTATCGTAGAAGAATGGTGTTGCATCCATCCAATAGATTTTCCAGACACTTGTAGAATCTATGCCAAGGTGGATAGAAGCTGTTCTGGATCACGGTCACCCCAACGCCTAATTAAGACACTTGTTGGTGTTTTCTATATTTTCCCAAACACTGCACCTCTCTCTGCTAATGTGAGCGATGACTCAGCACAACCACCCCCATCAATCTGTTGACGTCCTCCGAGGACGAGCTAGGTGTGTGAATGGAGAAGCATGTGTGTGTGTTTGTTTTTGAGTGTGTGTCCATCCTTGTGTTTGTATCTGGCAGTATGTTTGTGTGTGTCTGTGTGTGTGTGCGCGCACGTTTCTGTGTGTGTGTACGTGCACGTTTCTGTGTGTGTGTGTACGTGCACGTTTCTGTGTGTGTGTGTGTGCGCGTTTCTGTGTGTGTAGAGCAGGGTTTCCCAAACTTGGTCCTGGACACCCCCCACCCTCGCCCCCCCTGGCACTACACAGCTGATTCAATCAAGCATCAAGGGGAAAGATGAGAGGAGAGGAGAGGAAAGATGAGGAGAGGAGAGGAGAGGGGCGAGATAGAAAGGTTGTCTGCCTTGGACAGCACACATCCAGCTTCTCTCTGACAGCACACACCCAGCTTCTCTCTGACAGCACACATCCAGCTTCTCTCTGACAGCACACGTCCAGCTTCTCTCTGACAGCACACATCCAGCTTTTCTGACAGCAAACATCAAGCTTCTCTCTGACAGCACATATCCAGCTTCTCTCTGACACCACACATCCAGCTTCTCTCTGACAGCACACATCCAGCTTCTCTGACAGCAAACATCCAGCTTCTCTATGACAGCACATATCCAGCTTCTCTCTGACAGCACACATCCAGCTTCTATCTGACAGCACACATCCAGCTTCTCTCTGACAGCACACATCCAGCTTCTCTCTGACAGCACACATCCAGCTTCTCTATGACAGAGCACATCCAGCTTCTCTCTGACAGAGCACAGGTCTCCACCTTTCTCTTTTTATCTCCTTTTATCTCACCTCTTCTCCCTCCCTCCATCTCCTTTCTCTCCTCCCTCCTCTCACATCCCCTCTGCAGTGCTGGCGCGCTCTGCTCTGGGCCCCACCTGTTCCGTGACTACTGCACTGTCGTCACACAGGGAGGACCTCCCCCCACACACACAGACACACACACACACACACACACACACAAACACACACACAGTCTCTCTCTCAAACACACCTACACACACACCTCCCCCCTCACCCCCTCTGCAGAACAGCCTGCCCCTCTGCAGGTTGCCCACCACTAACTGCTCAGCGACCCACCCATGTGTTGTACACCCCCGCACTCCCCCACAATCGTACCCACAAGCCGCCCAACTATCCAACCCCACCATCATGACAGACTCCTTCCACCCCCACCTCACCTTAACAAATGGGCCAGAAATGCGGTCAATGTTCCCTTGTCTTAATGTCAATTCACCATATGCGGCATAATCCTGTCATATGTCTGACATTTTCACGCGAGGCATTGGGATAAAGAGGGCTCGTCGTGTGTGTGTTTCAGGAGGGCGATAAGTATGGTGGGTTTGGGCTGCATTCACCAAGGTACCTTCTCACATTTACCTCCCCCTCTCACCACCCCCCCTTGACATCCAGGGCTATCCATGCCCCACCCCTGTTGGCCCACTCCAGTTGGCAACCGAACACCCTCCCCACAACGTGCTGACAGCAAATAAACAGGGCTGTAATGGTCATCACAGTGATCGTAGCGCCTCCACACAGTCACGTCCATCAGTCCACCCGTTCCTAAGTCGGCAGCTTTTTAAATTAATCTCCCTCCGCTCGCTCGTTAAGAGATGTGCTGGCGCAAGTCAATTCATTGTTAAAGTATCTGTGGAAAATCTATTCAAAACCAGGGGAGCTGCTGCGTAGGTGATTGAGTTACGGGCTTGGCGCATGCCAGAGAGCACACATAGGTTGTGTCCAAAATGGTACCCTATTCCCTAGGTAGTGCACTACTTTTGACCAGAGTACTATGGCCTAGCCTTTGACCCCCGGTAAAAAAAAATGGCACTAAAAAACACAAAACATAAAAACATGACCAGAGAAGACCTAAGGTTCACCTACCTAGGTCTTTTCAATAAGATGTGTATGTATGCTAATAAGCTTATACCACTGCTACTGTTCACCAATGGCTGATATGTCATGCTCTGCCATGCTGTTGACTAAATCACCAGAAAGCCAGTGTGGGATCAACACAATTACCTTGGCATGGTCAGGCGAGTGACCAATGTTATAATGCTGCCCACCAGCTCAGAGTGAAGGATGTTGGGAAAGCCCCCGGGTCTAAACTGCACATTAATTTGTTACTGTTAATGTTTAGTTTTGGTCTGAGCTATTTATACCCTACTTTTTTATTCTCCCTCTTATTTTCTCTCTCTCTCTCTCTACTCGTTGCATTCCCCACCTGTACTGTAGCCTCAGTTAAGGTACACTACATTACCAAAAGTATGTGGACACCTGCTCGTCGAACTTCTCATTCCACAATCATGGGCATTAATATGAAGTTGGTCCCCCCTTTGCTGCTATAACAGCCTCCACTCTTCTGGGAAGACTTTCCACTAGATGTTGGAACATTGCTTAGGGGACTTGCTTCCATTCAGCCACAAGAGCATGCAGGCCAGTCAAGTTCTTCCACACTGATCTCGACAAACCATTTCTGTATGGACCTGGCTTTGTGCAGAGGCATTGTCATTCTGAAACAGGAAAGGGCCACAAAGTTGGAAGCACAGATTCGTCTAGAATGTCATTGCATTAAGTTTTCCCTTCTCGACAATTTTCCCTTCACTAAGGGGCCTAGCCCGAACCATGAAAAACTGCTCCAGACTAATTCCTCCTCCACCAAACTTTACAGTTGGCACTATGCATTGGGGAAGGTAGTGTTCTCAAACCCAGATTCATCCATCTGACTGCCAGATGGTGAAGTGTGATTCATCACTCCAGAGAACGCATTTCCACTGCTCCAGAGTCCAATGGCGGCGAGCTTTACATCACTCCAGCCGACGCTTAGCATTGCGCATGGTGATCTTAGGCTAGTGTGTGGCTGCTAGGCCATTTCAGGAATCTCCTGACTAACAGTAATTGAGCTGACGTTGCTTCCAGAGGCAGTTTGGAACTCTGTAGTGAGTGTTGCAACTGAGGACAGACGAATATTACACACTATGCGGTCCCGTTCTGCGAGCTTGTGTGGCATACCACTTTGCGGCTGAGTCATTATTGTTCCTAGACATTTCCACTTCACAATAACAGCACTTACAGTTGACCGAGTCAGCTCTAGCAGGGCAGAAATTTGACGAACTGACTTGTTGGAAAGGTGGCATCTTATGACGGTGCCACGTTGAAAGTCACTGAACTCTTCAGTAAGGCCGGTCTACTGCCAATGTTTGTCTATGGAGATTGCATGGCGGTGTGCTCGATTTTATACACCTGTCAGCAACGGGTTTGGCTGAAATAGCGGAATCCACTAACTTAAAGGAGTGTTGACCAGTATTAGTCTTGAAGAATGCTTCTACTTTCTTGAAATTCGTTTTTTTTTTACTATAGCAGAGCCACTGTTTCCATGTCTTTAGAAACACGGTTTCTCTGAAGCAGTGAAATTATTTTCTCAGTGTCTCTAGTGGGTTAGTCAGTGAACAGTGCTTTGAAGTACTCCTTTGTTGGCGGTTTTCGCTTGTTTTCACTTCTCTAGCTGTGGAGCAGTTTAAACAACGTGAATCAAATATGCAGCCAAATGTGCCCTTCATTGGGTTGGGAATACAGTTGTGGTTGTTTGCTGATTTTGCTGTAGTGAGTAAATTATTTATTTAGATATCTTACAACCTGAACAATAATGTCTGTTTAGTGCTTTTTCTTCAGCAGACAATACATTTGAATCTGTATTACTACAGATTGCACTCCAAATGGCACAAGCAGTGCATTATGTAGGGACTAGGGTCACATTTAAGAAATCACAGAGCACTAACAGGTTCAAAATATGTGCTCTGTGTTTGTGAACTTGCTACCTTTTGGGTATTAGCAAAATGCTAATATGATTATCAAAACAAATGTTATCATAGTCTTGCACTGTGGTTATTCATGTACTTAGTTTGAGTCCCACATTGCACCATATTCCCTACATCAGTGGTCAACAACCATTCCTAATATTTTTGTAGAAAAAAAGCCAATGATAAAGGCATAAAGGCTTGCGGTCCTTTTTTATTTTTGTTTTTTACTTTTTACTTTAAGCCCTGCACACCGGGTAGGCAAAGTGTTGCCATTTTGAACCATTTAATTTGTCTGAAAAGACAAACTACACTGCAGGACCAGAGATCTGTGGCTAAATTGAGTGCGCTTACTGTGCTGGCCAATCGGATAGCTCAAATCACTGTGCCTACCTACTACAGCTTCCATGACCCCGGCCACAGCAAAGTATGATAATAGCCTAAGTGAGATTTAATAACTTTGAAAACCATAACCGGAGAGAGACTATGAAATAATACAGCAAAGAACTGCTGTTTTTATGAATGAGTTCATGTCTAAGTTTTATTCAGCACTGTCAACACTGTTTTCATTCAACACTATTACAAAACATAAAACATGCTTATCTCTACTACCACTCGCCCTGCAGCTGCAATGAATGAGTAGCCAAGTGTATCGATAGCCCTGTGTTTTAATCATTATTAGCAGCTCGTCGATTCTATTTTAATATCGAGGAGTATTTCACTTTCTCTGGTCATAGGAACAATGTGAATTTGAGCCTGAGGCAGATGCGGTGCGACTCGAGATTCACCATCAGGTGGAATACTGTGTCCCCTCTCTGGGGTCAGTTTCACCAGAGAAATGGAAGCAGGTAGGGACAGTGAGAGGTGTACCCTCTGCTGCTCTGTCCCTCCCTCCACTGAGACTAATGCCGTGTTCAAAACAAAATCACCCTTGTTCAGTGTGTTTAAGACAACTTTGAACGGTCATCCAACTCGGAAACTTTGGCATCTTTCTAGAGTTCCGGCTTTCCGACCTGAAGTTCACGGACGACATGATTTGACCCCGTTTTTTCAGAGTTCCCAGTTGTCTTTAAAGCACCATGATCATCAGATGCAGGTACCATCAGTCTAGTAAAATAAAAAAGCTAATTATTAGTTAATTATTTCAATGCCCTACATGACCGTAAAAGGACGCAGCCTTACAGAGCGGTAAGTTCTAACAACAGAGTGATGCTACTCCCACTCTTTTTCTCGCAATCTATCATCGAGAATAAGATACGTTTCAAGTTTTATTAGTCCTATGTACAGGATACACATGGTATACACTGTCCAATAAAATGCTTACTTGCAGGTTCCTTCGACAATTCAACAACAATAAGAAATAATACAAGATAAGAATACAAACATAAAGTAAATGGCTCAGTAGAATAGAATAAACATTTTAGCATAAGTATAATAATGCAGGAAGGCACTAATATTTACACTGTTTTTTTGGAAGGGGTGAATGCATGTGTGCTATGGTGCAGAGAGTCAGTGCAGGTGGTCAGTCAAGATCAAGTGTTCAGCAGTCTGATGGATTGTTGATAGAAACTGTCTCTGAGCCTGTTGGTATCAGACCTCATGCTCCGATACCGTCTGCCCGACGGTAAGGGAGTGAACAGCTCGTGGCTGGGGTGTGTGGGGTCCTTGATGATGCTGCGGGCCTTCCTCAGGCACCGTTTCAAGTCATGTCCTGGATGAGAGGGAGCACGGTCCCTCTAGCCTAGCGGTTAGAACTTTGGGCCAGTAACCGAAAGGTCGCTGGTTTGAATACCCGAGCCGACAAGGTGAAAAACCTGTCGATGTGTCCTTTAGCAAGGCACTTAACCCGAAGCTGTCATTGTAAATAAGAATTTGTTCTTAACTGACTTGCCTAGTTAAATAAAGGTAAATGTATATATAGTATATTGTCTTAATATATGGCTGTCTTGCTGACGCTCTATATATTATGTCCCTAATCAATTCATATTCTCTCTGATCTTAATTAAACGCTACAGCTGCATTAATCATTGTCCTCACTAACATTGGACTGTGAAAGTACGTACTTCATTAGCGAACTGAGATCTACCGTGTGAATGGATTTTTCACTGCTTGCTCAATAAGAATACACAATACGATTTTTCTTGAGAATGTACCACTACTAGGCCAGTTAGGGTTGTTTCTGCATACAGTGGCTGCATCCTAAATTACTCCATAGACCCTATTTAGTGCACTTATTTTCTAACTAGGGCTCATAGGGCACTATATAGGGAATAGGGTACCATTTGGGATGCAGATAGAGAAGTGGTTCAGCTTGTCTCATGCAAAAGCCCTCCTCTGTCAAACTAGTCAAACACTGAGATGATAAGAGAAACCTGTACAAATGGTGATGACGACACAGTGGTGAGCTAGTTAGTTACAATGGTGCCTCAATGAAATTAAATCAAACACTGTTGCTGCGTCAGCACTGTTGAAGGGACACGGGGCAATGACGTTGAAGAAATAGATGGAAAGTTCTATTGATGTTGAAGTTAAAATATATGCAGACAGAGAGCTGACACTAGATCAGTGATCAGCCACCACAGTCATAGCTTGGACACATAAAAGCAGAGGCATCATGTTTTTAAGGGGGCACGGATGGCCAAATTGCAAATTTTCAGTGGTCAAATGGCACCTATAGATGGGACAGGAGGGATTCAGTTCTCTATAGTGTTACTGTTAGACACTCATCCAGGATTTCCTGCTGGCTTATGGCCCTGGCACTGGAGATAGAGCCATTTCATAGCTCCGCCCCAAATGGAACCCTATTAGGGCACATAGGGCACTATTTTTAACCAGGGCCAATATAGCTCTGGTCAAAAGTAGTGCACATTATTGGGAATAAGGTACCATTTGGGACGCAGCCTATTTCATGGCTCTGGACTTTCCTCTACTCACTGTGGTCTGGAGGGGAGTCAAGCTGCTGGGCTTATGGGCTCCCTCACCCCCCTGAATGGTTTGGATTCCACCCCCAATACACCAGATGGCTGCAGGCTACTAATGCTTCTTAGCCCAAGCATAGAACATGGCTAGCTAGCTAGATAACATCCATGACACAAGCTTGAAAAAATTAACAGAGGAGAACCGCATCAAACGTTTATGGTTATGTTAACGTCCTCTGCCAGAAAGAAGGAGGAGGGGGACACTAGACAGACCCTCAATTTATTTCACCGCTTGAAGATTATCCTCAACCTCCACAATGTGTTTTGACTCTGTCAAATGTAGCGTTGCTCTCCAGCAGACAAGGCGGTTCAACATCTCCATTTTTTTTAGACCAGTGCCCAGGCTAGTGCTTGTTGCCTGCCTGTGCGTGGAGGAGACATATGGAAGTTTATTAAACAATCAGGCCTTCATAAATGAGCAAGCACCCTACCGGGGCCACAGGGCCACAGGCCGGCTGCACTAGCTTCCAGTCTCCCAAGCACAAACACTAGCTGCTGTCGGCACAGCCAGCCAGACAGCCAGCCCCGCTCTCTCTGACTCGCAGATGCACTTCAGTACATGAGGGGGAGAAAAATGCGGTTGGCAGTTTCAGTAAGCGAGGTGAGGTTAGGGCGAGTGAGCATTAATTACATTAGCGAGCTCCTCCACTCTCTCACTCGCTCACTCAGTTAGTCAGCCATTGGCTTTCCCTGTCCAGTCTTTCTCTTCTTTTCTTACAAGCTGCCTGTTTTTTCTCCCACTGTCAGTTACTGTTACAATCTCTCTTCTTATCTGTGCTATTCTTCCAGATTTGGTTCAAACTAATGAGAAACTATTGTTTGTGTAGCACTTTCAATGGTGACAATATCTCTACAAGGAAATCAACGTAATAGGCCGTAAGCACCTAAACATTCAGTTGAAACCGATAGAGGCCAACTATAATTAGGATGCACGCAATGGTGCAAGCCAGAGTGGCCTGCTCACCCCATATGAGTAATATAAAGACACACATTGGAACTGGACCATGCTAAATTGGATGAATTAGTGTGTGTTTATGTCACTTTGATGGGGGGGGAATGTTGCGTTTGTATACAGATGCGTATGAGTGACTCAGACTCCTTCTCATTGGTTTGCTTGCTTATAAATAAGAGGCTGTAAATTCACATGTGGCTGTGGTTGGATTATACAGCAGCCTTTATAGGGCTTTTAAAGTATTGCTCATCATAACTGGCTCTATGGCCTCTAAGCTACACTGCTGGAGCTTTTGTGGGAATGCTAACTCAACACTGTCATACTGCAAGTTTTTTTTAGTTTCTATGAAATGTTTACACTAGAACAGTAGGAAGTGAGTTAGAAGTGGAATACTGTAGAGCTTCAATACAACCTGTTAACTGCAATCCTAAATTTTTGATTGAAAAATTGAATTTGATTGAATTTGTGTTATTGCACTCTAAATGTTAGCCTGGATCCAGATCTGTTTGATTGAATTTGTGTTAATGCACTCTAAATGTTAGCCTGGACCCAGATCTGTTTGATTGAATTTGTGTTAATGCACTCTAAATGTTAGCCTGGATCCAGATCTGTTTGATTGAATTTGTGTTAATGCACTCTAAATGTTAGCCTGGACCCAGATCTGTTTGATTGAATTTGTGTTAATGCACTCTAAATGTTAGCCTGGACCCAGATCTGTTTGATTGAATTTGTGTTAATGCACTCTAAATGTTAGCCTGGACCCAGATATTTTTGTGCTCCTGCCAACTCCATTGTCATTATTGGGCCAGTAACTGAAAGGTCGCTGGTTCGAATACCTGACCCGACAATATGAAAAACCTGTCAGTGTGTCCTTGAGCAAGGCACTTAACCTTACTTTGCTCCAGGGGCTGACCCTGTAGATGGGATTGGGTAGGCCATCATTGTAAATAAGAATTTGTTCTTAACTGACTTGCCTAGTTAAATAAAGGTAAAATAAAAATAGAAAATGGTATTAATTATCAAGCCAAACAAGAGAAAAGAAACTGACTGACATCCAGGCTGTCAATAGGTTACAACATGGAACACACAACATGGAACACAACAACATTTAAATACATATTAATTTAACAATAATAATAATTTCTTTCCCTCATCCTCGAAACCCGAGTTTACCTAGTTTGACTGAATACGTCCCAGCCTTTGATGCAAGAGCTATTCTCAATTTTGAACAATATACATGAGAATTCCCCGATTTGAAATAGCACATCACAGTTTTTCCTTCTCATTGAGCATTATCTGTCTAAAGGAATTATTTGTCTGCAGTGTGTGTGTGTGTGTGTGCACGTGGGTGTCTCCCACACCTTTGTGTTTATGAAATATTCTGATGAGTTGACCTCTTGATCCTGGCAGTGGGAATGACACCGGTGTAACTGGGACCGCTGAGCGGAGTAGAAGTGAAGCGCTGTCTATATCCATCAAAATCTGTCTCCCGGGATGACCTGTCAATGTGGCCTGGGCGGATCTGATCTATGTTATATTGGGGTGTTAGTGTCTGTTTATGCAGATGTGTGTGTGTGCATGTGTGTGCGTATTTATGCTGGTGTGTGTGTGTGTGTGTCCACTGTATAATGCTTAGGTGGGGATCTCCTAACTCAACCCGGGGTGGCAGTGTGTCTCCCTCCAGCCCTGCTGGCAGGAGTGAAACGCTGGGGCCATATTTGATGGATGCCCACCGTTAACATGACGGCCCATGAGCATCAATCTCCGGAGCCTGATTAAAATACAAGGTGATGTGCAGTACTTACACACTCAGAGCAAGGGCAGCAGCCCTTAGAAAACCCTTAGGTTGGGTCAACAATGGCACCATATTCTCTATGTAGTGCACTACTTTTGATTAGGGCCCAGTATTTACGCACCATGGGCTATTAGAAAACCCTTAGGTTGCATCCCAAATGGCACTCTATCCCCTATGTAGTGCACTACCTTTGACCAGAGCCGTAAAAGTAGTGCATTGTGTAGGGAAAAGGGTGCCATTTGGAATGCACCCATAGTGTAGCACCTGCCGGATGACTACCCCACCAACAAGGTGTGTACAGGTGGAGCCCTGTGTGAGGGATAGGTTATTGCTGTGAGGGGGAGATACCTGTCATTTGGATGCATTCACACATTAAATTTCATTGCAAAAAGGATGCAGGGAAATGTTTGTAGGGTTGGTATACGGATGTGTTAGTGTGAAGTGTAGGGTTGGTATAGGGATGTGTTAGTGTGAAGTGTAGGGTTGGTATAGGGATGTGTTAGTGTGAAGTGTAGGGTTGGTATAGGGATGTGTTAGTGTGAAGTGTAGGGTTGGTATAGGGATGTGTTAGTGTGAAGTGTAGGGTTGGTATAGGGATGTGTTAGTGTGAAGTGTAGGGTTGGTATAGGGATGTGTTAGTGTGAAGTGTAGGGTTGGTATAGGGATATGTTAGTGTGAAGTGTAGGGTTGGTATAGGGATGTGTTAGTGTGAAGTGTAGGGTTGGTATAGGGATGTGTTAGTGTGAAGTGTAGGGTTGGTATAGGGATGTGTTAGTGTGAAGTGTAGGGTTGGTATAGGGATGTGTTAGTGGGAAGTGAAAGTCATCCCTTGCATTCACATTGACATTTTAGTCATTTAGCATTAGAGCGACATACAGGAGCAATTAGGGTTAAGTGCCTTGCTCAGTGGCACATTAACAGATTTTTCACCTAGTTGGCTCAGGATTCAAACTAGCGACCTTTCGGTTACTGGCCCAACGATCTTAACCGCTAAGATACCTACAGTTCCGCCCTTGCTTTGGTTGTCTGACACCAAACACTATGATGTACCTGTATTTTGAATGAGACCAAGCCCCCTGTATCCATTTACTCCATACTGTGTTGCCTGCTGTGTACCGTAGGTCCAGGCATTAATCGCTGTGTGCATGCCACAGCACTAACCTGGCAGAAAGTCAAACCTCTCTGTTACACACGGCGTCACCCTGTCACCAGCTGCACTGGGCTCCACCGCATGGGCTCTCCTCTGCATTCAGTGCACGCCGTATATCTCTCAACACACACACACACACACACACACACACACACACACACACACACACACACACACACACACACACACACACACACACACACACACACACACACACACACGGGCACATGGATACACGTGTGTGCACATGTACTCTCACACGTAGATACACTGCTCCTATACCACTGTTATTTGGTTACTTTCAGTCACACCCTACCTCTACTCAGCTTTCTCTCCGGGAGTTGGGCTCTGGACTGCATTGCAGCACAGACTATGACTGGTGGTTTTGTTTCAACTGAAGGGCTGCCAGGAAATGTGCCGAGAGAGAAAAAAACAGAAACATAGGCAGTTTGTGAGTAGGTGGCTTATTGAGTGTCTTTGGCTTCTATTCAACCCCTGCTAATATATGTCCTGGGTTTTTTAGAAAAGCAGCTGTATTGAATTATTGAGGAGAGGATAACTTGACCTTTGCTTCGAGGTATGAATCAAACATTAGTAGGGATTTGGTCTGGTCAAATTTACAGTGGTAGGGTGGGTCTAATAAAGGAAGGCCAGCGGGGGTAGAAGTGCTGTGGCCTGGAAACAGGCAGATCCATGGCCCTATAACTCAGGTGGAGGTGAGAGGAGAATGGAGCAGGGGAGAGGAGAGAAGATGAGGGGGGTGGAGAAGAGGGAAGGAGAGTGAGGAGTGGATGGGTGGAGGAGAGAGGGGAGGGAGACAGAGGAGAGGTAGAGAGGAGGGGGAAGAAAATAAGAGGAGAGGAGAGTCAGGGCTGAACACTGGCATAGAAGACAAATGCCAGACTGTGAGCACTAAGAGAGTCTTCCCATCAGGTGAGGCTAGGGAGGGGATCCATGAATGTCAGTGAGGCAGGATTTGCTTTGTTTTGTCATTAATTACTGTCATTGATGATAAGAGAAAAGAGTCAACTAGCCTTTTCCATGTGTCAGGTCAGTACTCAAGTACCTCACAATCAGCAACATATTATTTCCTGGATGATTGAATAAGGGGATCATATATCCATATGAATAATCTGAATCTGCCCTGAGTTTAGACTTAGACACACATCAATTCACCACCATGTTGGCTGTCATTGACAAAGCTCCACACTGGTACTGTACTATAGGGAATAACTGGACAATATCGTTGCATTTCTGGACCAGGTTTGCTATTGTGACTTCCTAGTATTGTGGTTGGTCCAAGGGTTCTTCCCTATACCCAGTAGCAGTATCAAAACACAATACGGCCCCAAACCCAAATGCATCCGTCCATACTCTCAAACACAATGATCCGATTCTGGTCCAATTGCAGTGCCAAACCCCAATCTCTTTTTCCTCTCATCTCATCTCATTGGTCTCGATGAGGTTGTGAGTTGGTGTCAGGACAGACTACAGTATTATCTATCCTAGATCCAGCACGGTGCTGCTCTCTATACTTCCCCGGCATACGGATTTCCCATTTCTATTGTCTTAGTCCTCTCACTCCATTACCTCCAACTCAAAGAGACCGGCATGTGTCTCTTTGTTCTGAGAAAGCGCTTCTCTGTTGTCCTTTGAATTCCCGTCCATTTGATCTAATTTCGGTGCTGGAAATAGCATATCGGCCGTTCAAAGCTATTATAACCACTTATTCTGTCATTGAGCCCAACACAGATTTGTTTGACAAGGAACTTGCTGTGAGGAAAAGTCTGTAATCCGTTTGTACAGTTGTACAGTTGTGAGTACAGAAGGTGAGTTTCATAGAGTTGGGTGGTTGAAGGAGAGAAGGGGGCTAGGAGGCAGGCAGCACCAACCAAAGTAATTTCCCTCTGTTCTCAGGAGGTATAATATCCCCTAATACCTCATTATTCTAAATCACGCTTATTCATCTGTGGAGATGTATTATTACCACCCTGGTGGCTGGGAGAGGCGCGGCGCCGTGCGCTTCAAGTGGCATTCTTACAAACGGCTCCGTGAGGAAGTCAGCCATTGGAAGTCGTCCCATGTTTTTCACCCCATGTCAAACTCGGCTCAAATGGCACCCTGGGCGCAGGCCAACGTCCCTGCGTTGGTTAGGGTTAGTCATACTGACTGAAACAGGCAGAGGCACGACAACAAGGCTGTGGGGTACGTCCTGTTCTCTTCTCTTCTCCACAGGTACAGGAATAGGTTATGATTCAGTTTGACTTTAAGCTGGGCTGCGATAGGGTAGAAATCATGTCAATTATATTTTATGATGCTATCATGCACGGCTGAGGCTGAGAAGTGAGCTCCCTAACCTTGCTGTTGAGCCTAGATGGGATTGGGTGGAAGTAGTGTCAATTACTTCTTATATCACTATCATGCTGGGGCTATGATTGGGCTACGATTGGGTACCGGTTAGGCCTGGGCGATATAGGTCATTTCATATCCCGATAACGATACATATCACGATATAGCACATAGTTTATATAAAATGACCACATGTGAAGGCCTATTTCTTATTGCATTTTGAATTATACTCAACAAATAAAAGGTACTTACTCATATTTGATTATTTCTCCTTTTATTTAGAACCTTTGTGCAAATGTTCAATGAAGCATGTAAGAAAGGTAAAAAGAAAACACTTCAACTATAGTTCTTTGCCATATGGTGTGCCGCGGGCAAAAGCCTCTTGCAACGTCTGAGTCGGGGTTTGTTTTGAGCACTCGACTGTACTTTTTTGAGTCTTATCTAGACTCTCTCCGTACTGTTTCACATTATTCTTGCGTAAATGGTTAGAGGTTAGTGGTATTTGAGCCTGTTGTTGGGACCGGCCTGCGGCATATTTTGCAGAGGACGGTTTTCTGGTCCGTGTCAGACTTTTCATACATAAACCACGTCCATGCGACCGAAGTAGCCCCTCTTTTAGGTATGAGCTCTGTGTCTCCGTGCTCTGTGTCTCGTTCACTCTCCTCCATGTGTGTTTGTGTTGCAAATTCTCCTTCCACACAGCACGTCGAATTGACAAAATATATTGCCGTAAAGAGTGTGATTTGCAACATAACGAAATAAACGATAGAGCATAATATGAAACGATAGACGTTTTTCTATCGTCACACGATAGATATCGTCATATCGCCCAGCCCTAGTACCAGTCATGTCATTCACCCCGTAAATAACTCTCAAGCTTGGAGGGGTCACGCACCCATTTCTTACTATCAAGCTTGATTGATATAATTTACCCCTGTACCATACAATCAAGCTTGCTTACGATTGGGTACAAGTCATCTCCCCGAGCTGCATTCTTCAGTGGATAGTCAACGCATAACGTGGCCTTCGTTGGTGACAGCGCCTTGACTAGACCATGACTAACTCCACCGATGTACCAATGGGGCTGCTGATGATTACAGTGTTCATATTAGGACAGGCTCAGTACATGATGATGATGAAGATGATGATGCTGATGATGAGTATGAAAATGTATGCACTCTCTATTATAAGTCGCACCGCATAAGAGCGTCTGCTAAATGACTAAAATGTCAAATGTATGAGGATGGCAGTCCGTCTCCAGTGCAGGGGAATTATATGTCACTGTTGTCCTCATTAAATCTAGTGAATACTAAACAAGCCTTATGGCTGTCTACAGTCACACCATGCCGAATCACGACATTAGCAGTTGAACAGATCAATTGGACACAATCAGAAGGCAATGTCACCAAAGAAATGTTAAACGGTTAGGTCCTTAAGCTGTATTTCGAAGTTGAACCTCTTTGAGAATGGTTTGAAAAGTTTGAGATTTTCTGCACCCAAAGGATATGGGTTCTGCTGTGAGTGTGTTGGGTGTTTCCAGGCCTGTGTGTATGTCACACAGTTACGCCAGTGTCCCCTGGCAGCATGTGTGCAGAGGAGTGTGTCTTGTGTGAACGCTAAACATTGTAGAGATCAATCATGATCAAAGCCCATCTCTCAGCTGTCAGCTCAGCACTCCCCTCCCTCATTCTCATCCCTTGTTCCCATCCCTCCTTCTCTCCCCCACTATCTGTTGTTGTGTTGATTTTTATGGAAGAGTTTTAGAGACATAACAACCTTTTTATAGACGGGTTGGTAGTTTAGCAACAAAACCAAACAGACGGATCTGACTTAGATTGTTGATAACAACTATATTTAGTCTCCAATGTTTATTGAAAACATAAATGCATTTATACAATGACCACTTGTTATCTCTCAAATACATCGTTACAGTTTTTTGAATAGCTAGCTAGCGAATTTTTGCCATATTAGCATAGACATGGTATCAGTCAAAACACCTCAAAAGAAGACATGGTATCAAGAACAAGATAAAACTATCTGAAACAAGCCACTTACGATTCCCCACATAACGCACATTGTTTTCGTGATGGTGTCAGCTAACCCATCTATGGCCTTGAGACACGAGGAGTTTGATGACGTAGCCATACCTGCGACTTAAAATCAGTGTCACCCTTGGCCCAAGAGTTGAAATACTAGCTGTTGTTGAGGTAGTATGCAAAAATATTACTTGGCAATAAATAGATCAATTACCTGAGCTGTTTTAATAATAAATATTCTGACCTTGATTTTGAAATGTGAATTTATGCAGCTATGTGTTTCAGTAATTTCTTGGAAAGTACATTTTTCAAATCAAGGTGCACTGAGAGCTCTGAGGAGCGCTGGGGAAAAAAACATAATTACGTTCTTGTGTTGATTACTTACTATGCTCTCATGAATACATTGGCATTCAAATTATATTTGTGCAGAATATTGACTAACTTACTATACAGTGATTTAGTACAGTATGGTAACACATAGTAAAACTATCCTCTTGAAGGACAATAGTTTCCATCCATCCATATACATTTCTGACTGCTAGAGAAAATTAAAACACTGTGTTTCTTAAGTTCAAGTCAGTTGCTCAGAAGTGGTCCATCAGATAGTAGCTATAGCTAACAGATTCAGTCAGTCCTTGAGTGCTATTTTGAATCCATTGAGTCCTTAAGGACCATAGCTCCCCTGTACCTGGTACAAAAGGTGTTGAGGAACACTGGTTTAACAGATGGCCCTTATCATATCTCCATAAGTCTACAGAAGGTGACCGGAGAAGAGGAACTGAATGGAGATGGAAGAAAGGAGGGAGTTATTGGAGAAGAACAGAGAGGAGAGAGCAGAGCACAGGAGAGGAGGATAAGGAGAGGAGGGGTAGAGAAAAGGAGAAGAGATAAGGGAATTGATTGTGTAGAGTGGGAAAGGGGGTCTCCCTAAAGCCAAGGTTACATTTACATTTGAGTCATTACCCAGAAATACGTACATCTTCATACTTTTTCATACTATTTTACTTTTTTTGTTGCTATGGTGCCACTTCGAGACATCTCCCTCAGACTCTGGTCTTGCCTTAATCTAAACACAGACCTCACACACTTCATTGGAATGTGGTCTGTCACACACTAGTGCACACAGGCAGACTCACACACACACAGCTGCCGTGACTTCTAAAAGTGTTTCTGATGGTTTGGGATTTTTGGAGGATGAATCACCATCTCCCCAATGTAGCCTGGTCAGAATATGGACTTTGCTTGGAATTAAGCCCAATGAGCAAGCAAGATACTCCTCTGTCATTTAAGTAGTTAACTTGAAACAATTTAGTTTTGTCATAGCAATGAAACATGTATCCTAAATGCCAAAACTATATACAGTCACTAAATTGTGTTGCCAAACAAAAACGTAGCACAATGAGCTAGCTTCTCTGTCAGGAAGACAATACCTGCGTTTGTTTTAGTTATTTTATTTTTCATTACTCATCTCTTTTCTTTTTACTAATGGTCTGTTTGCTGACTTTTCTCTCACCCTTTGTCTTGAGCAGATGTCAGAATCCTTTGAATACTTTTTATGACTTTTCGGTATCTGTGTTGTCTCAAGCCTCTTCTGCCGTAGTGGTTCCTGCCGCTGTCATTCAAAAAATGACACTCTCATTTACTGTGTCCAATTAAAATAACATGCCAGCACTGAGTCAGCTCAAGACTAGATAACAATGTGAGGAGGGCATTGTGTCTTTGTCACAGTATAGCGCTTGACATATTATGTAAGGGTATGACATATACAACTATATATAACAGTTATATAACAGTAATGACATATACAAGTATAACGGTAATGACATTATGATGTTTTGTCAGTAATAACAGAGTGGGAGGACACAGCCAATGACCTGAGGGCAATAGGTTATTGTACGCGTAATGACCTTTGAACCTTTGAACATTTGAACCACACATGTAAGCATCTCTGTTGTTGACTACTTTCTGCCACAGACACATGGATATGAGTGGTAGCCTACACTATCAGCAGAAATGTAATATAAATAAATAGAACAATAAATACATACAATCAATTTAAGTACTGTATTGTCCATTTTAGTAGTGCATTTGGAAAGTATTCAGACCCCTTGACTTTTTCTAGATTTTGTTACGTTGCAGCCTGCATAAAAATAAATAAATTGTTTTTGCAAATGTATTACAAGTAAAAGTATTCAGACCCTTAGCTATGAGACTCGAAATTGAGTTTCATTGATCATCCTTGACATTTTTCTCTGGGCTCCTGAGTGGCACAGCGGTCTAAGACACTGCATCTCAGTGCAAGAGGCGTCACTACAGTCCCTGGTTCAAATCCAGGCTGTATCACATCTGGCTGTGATTGGGAGTCCCATAGGGTGGCACACAATTGGCCCAGTGTCCAGGTTTGGCTGTCATTGTAAATAAGAATTTGTTCTTAACTGACTTGCCTAGTTAAATAAAATACAACTTGATTGGAGTCCACCTGTGGTAAATTCAATTATTTGGACATGATTTGGAAAGGCACACACCTGTCTATATAAGGTCCCACCGTTGACTGTACATGTCAGAGAACAAACAGAGGCAAAGGAAATGTCCTTAGGGCTCCATGACAGGATTGTGTCAAGGCACAGATCTGGGGAAGGGTACCAAAACATTTCTGCAACATTGAAGGTCCCCAAGAACACAGTGGCCTCCATCATTCTTAAATGGAAGATGCTTGGAGATGGGAGAACTTTCCAGAAGGACATCTCTGCAATCAGGCCTTTATGGTAGAGTGACCAGACGGAAGCCACACCTCAGTAAAAGGCACATGACAGCCCCATGCTGTGATGATGTTTTTCAGCTGCAGGTACTGGGAGACTAGTCAGGATCGAGGGAAAGATGAACGGACCAAAGAGGGAGATCCTTAATGAAAACCTGCTCCAGAGCGCTCAGGTCCTCAGACTGGGGTGAAGGTTCACATTCCAACAGGACAATGCAGTAGTGGCTTCGGAAACAAGTCTCTGAATGTCCTTGAGCCCACTTGAACCCAATCTAACATCTCTGGAGAGCTCTGCAATGCTCCTCCCCATCCAACCTGACAGAGCTTGAGAGGATCTGCAGAGAAGAATGGGAGAAACTCCTCAAATACAGGTGTGCCAAGCTTGTAGCGTCATACCCAAGAAGTCTCAAGGCTATAATCGTTGCCAAAGGTGCCTTAACAAAGTACTGAGTAAAGGGTCTGAATACTTATGTAAATGTGATATTTCTGTTTTTTATTTCTAAGAAATTTGCCAACACACACGCGCACACACTGGAAGTATCCAGCACACCCCACACCCAAGCAGGGGATGTCTCCAAGGGCTCCATTGGGCACTAAAGAACTCTTTCAACCTCTGCTACTTGACTGACTTGAGTCAGTTCCAGGGAGGACTGTGGAGGGAATCAGCAGTATTATGCACTTATGTTGATCTCTGGTCATTTGGACCTATCAGGCTCTTTGGCCCGGGGTGAATGACACAGACCATTGGCGTTGGTTCTTCAGTGCACATTGGTTCATCAGTGCATGGGGGGTCAATGCTGGGGGGGGGGCAATGTGAACTGATGTTTTTGGGATGAACTGGACTGGGCTGAAATTCTGTATTAGTTAAAGATGTTTTCAGTGTGATTATAGTTGCAAACTTTTGGAAACTGTGTGCGTGTGTCAGTGTGCATGTACACTCACAGGACAGTTTATTAGATACACCATCTAGTACCGGGTCAGACCTTCCTTTGCCTCCAGAACAGCCTATTATTTGGGGTATTCTACAAGGTGTCAGAAACGTTCCACATTTATGTTGGTCCATGCTGACATGATGGCATTGTGCAGACTGCGGTGCATTCATGCTGCAAACATCCCGTTCCATCTCATTCCAAAGATGCTCTATTGGATTGGGTTCTGGGGACTACCCAGGCCACTCAAGTAAACTTAACTTGCTGTCATGATGTTTTTCCACTCCTCAGTTGTCCAGTGTTGGTGATCTTGTGGCCATTGGAGCCGCTTCTTCTTTTTTTAAACTGATAGGAGTGGAACCCGGTGTGGTAGTCTACTGCAATAGCCCATCAGTGACAAGGACCGACGAGTTCTCCGTTCCGCAATGCCGCTCTGCACACCACTGTTGTACTGCGCCGTTATTTCTCTGTTTGTGTCTCGCCTGTTAGCTTGCACAATTCTTTCCATTCTCCTTCGACCTCTCTCATCAACGAGCGGTTTCTGACCCACAGGACTTCCGCTGACTGGATGTTTTTTGTTTGAACATATTCCATACCCCTTATCAGACACACACCAGGCATCTTTTACACAACATTACCTTTTACTCCTCCGCACATATCTCACCTTCAACCCACCGCGTCACCCTTACAAACAACCCACCCACTCCCTCCCAACACCCTTCCCTCACCGCTGTCCCTCGCCAGTGAAATCCAGCATTCCCATCCATGATTTGTAAGCCCTTATCACACAGACATCACAGTGACCAATAGAAACATTGATAGAAAAAGATGGCTTTGTCTCAGATATAGTTGCCCTGATATGAGGAAGGTTAGCCTATAAATTGTGTCCAGGCCTAGTAGAATGCATACGCTAAATAACCTAGCCCGTTTCTCAGACCTGGGTTTGACATATATTTGTTTTCTTTGACATACTTCTTTAGCCGTGCTTGATTGAACTTGCCTTGTCAAGCAATGAAACCAATGGAATAGGCCCAAAAGCTCAAACCCCGCCCATCTGGTACTCCAGGCAGACTCAATCTCCCTGACCTAGCCTGTGTGTGCTAGTTCCAGATCCTTCAGGAACTAGCACACAGATGTGCTAGTTCCAGATCCTTCAGCCCCATAGCATCCCAAATTGCACCCTATTCCTTATATAGTGCACTGTTTTTGACCAGGGCTCATAGGGAATAGGGTGCCATGTGAGTGTGTGTGTGCTTGTGTGTGTGCCAACAGCAAGTTGCAGTAGTCCAGACGGGAGATGACAAGTGCCTGGATTAGGACCTGGCCGCTTTCTGTGTGAGGTAGGGTCGTACTCAATGGATGTTGTAAAGCATGAACCTGCAGGAGCGAGTCACTGCTTTGATATTTGCAGAGAACGATAGGGTGTTGTCCAGGGTCACACCCAGGTTCTTTGCACTCTGGGAAGGAGACAGCGTGGAGTTGTCAACCATGATGGAGAGCTCTTTGAGACGGCAGGCCTTCGCCGGGAGGAAGAGCAGGCCCGTCTTGTTGAGCTTGAGGTGTTGGGCTGACATCCAAGCTGAGATATCTGCCAGGCACGCAGAGATGCGTGTCGCCATCTGGGTGTAAGAAAGGGGGAAGGAGAAATGTAGTTGAGTGACATCCGCATAGCAGTGAAAGAATAGACCATGTAAGGATATGATGAAGCCGAGTGACTTGGTGTATAGAAAGAAGAGGAGTTGGCCTAGAACCGAGCCCTGGGGAACACCAGTAGTGAGAGTACGTGGTGCAGACACAGATCCGATTCACGACACCTGGTAAGAGCGGGCTGCCAGGTAGGATGCATTTCAAGAACATCCAGCCCTGAGAGGGTGGAGAGGAGGATTTGATGGTCCACGGTGTCAAAGGCAGTGGATACATCTAGGAGGATGAGAACAGAGGAGAGAGAGTCAGCTTTGGCTGAAGAGCAGTCTTGGTTGAGTGACCCGTCTTGAAGCCTGACTGGTTAGGGTCAAGAATATCGATCTGAGAGAGATAGCGAGAGAGTTGGTCAAAGACAGCACACTCAAGTGTTTTAGATAGAGTTGCAGGATTTCATCTGGGGAGAGAGGGGAGAAAAGAGGTCAAGGCATAGGGTAGTTCTGTGTGAATGGGACCAGTGGACTCAATAGGCTGAGTAAATGAGGAGCGGATGTCATCAACCTTCTTTTCAAAGTGGTCGACAAAGTCGTCCGCAGAGAGGGAGGAGGGAGGGGGTGGAGGGATGAGGGAGGTGGTGGAGGATTAAGGAGGGAGGAGAAGGTGTAAAAGAGATTCCTAAGGTTATATGCAGAAGGTTTAGCAGCAGATACAGAGGAAGAGAAGGTAAAGAGGAGGGAGTGAAAGGATTTTAGTTTTCCTCCATTTTCGCTCAGGTACCCGCAGCCCTGTTCTGTAAGCTCGCAATGAATAACTCAGCCACAGAGCAGGAGGGGAGGGGAGGGCGAGACGGCCGACAGGAAAGGGGGCCGAGTGAGTCATAGGATGCGGAAAGGGGGAGAGTAGGGTCGAAGAGGCAGAATCAGGAGACCGGCAGGAGAATGATTTAGCAGAAGGGAGAGATGATAGGATAGAAGAGGAAGGAGTAGTGGGAGAGAGAGAGAGAAGATTGTGATGGAGCATGACCATCTTGGTAGGAGCTGAGTGGCTATGGTTGGAGGAAAAGTAGTGATCAGTGACCTTGAGGGGGGTTTCAGTGAGATTAGTATGCCAGCAGCCTCTAGTAAAGATGAGGTCAAGCGTATTGCCTGCCTTGTGAGTGGGAGGGGACTGGGAAAGGGTGAGGTCAAAATAGGCAAAGAGGGGAAAGAGAGGGAAAGAAATTAATCGACGTCAGGAGGTTGAAGTCGCCAAGTACAAAGAGCGGTGAGCCATCATCAGGAAATTTGCTTATCATGGTGTCAAGCTCATTGAGGAACTATCTAAGGGCACCTGGTGGGCAATAGATGACAACAATGTTCAGCTTGAGTGGACAAGTGACAGTGGCAGCATGGAATTCAAATGAGGAAATGGACAGGTGAGATAAGGAAAAATAGAAAATCTCCACTTAGGAGAAATGAGTAGGCCACCGCGACGACCAAAACGTATTCACATGAAGAGAGAGCAGCTGGAGTGGCAATGTTCTGTACCCCACACATACAATTATCTGTAAGTTCCCTCAATCTAATAGTGAATTTCAAGCACAGATTCAACCACAAAGACCAAGGAGATTTTTCAATGCTTCGCACCATGCCTTTGAGCATGGTGAAGTTATTGGATGGTGTATCAATTCACCCAGTCACTTCCTAACTCAGTTGCTGGAGAGGAAAAAAACTGCCACTAGGCGAATGGTGATATTAAAACAGTTAGAGTGTAACGGTTGTGATAAGAGAAAACTGAGGATGGATCAGCATTGTAGTTACTCCACAACTAAATGATTGAGTGAAAAGAAGGAATATTCCCAAACATGCACCCTGTTTGCATCAAGGCACTTAAGTAATACTGCAAAAAATATGGCAAAGAAATGAACTTTTTGTCCTGAATACAGAGCGTTATGTTTGGGGCAAATCCAACCCAGCACATTACTGAGTACCACTCTTCATATTTTCAATGGTGTTTGCTGCATCATATTATGGGTATGCTTGTCATAGGCAAGAACTAGGGAGTCTTTTGTTGTTGATAAAAACAAATGGAATACAGCTGTAAGCACAGGCAAACTCCTAGAGGAAAACCTGGTTCAATCTGCTTTCCAATAGACAATGGGAGACAAATTCACCTTTCAGCAGGACAATAACCTGAAACACAAGGCCAAATCTACTCTGGAGTTGCTTACCAATGTTCCTGAGTGGCCTAGTTTTGACTTAAATCAACTTGAAAATATATGGCAAGACAAATGGCTGTCTAGCAATAATCAACAATCAACTTAACAGAGCTTGAATACTTAAAATAAAAAGTATGTGCAAATATTGTACAATCCAGGTGTGCAAAGCTGTTAGATACTTACCCCAAAAGACTCACAGCTGTAATCTCCACCAAAGGTGCTTCTAAGTATTGCTTTTACTTTGTCATTATGGGGTATTGTGTGTAGATAGGTGGGTGAGAAAAAACGTCTATTTAATCCATTTTCAATTCAGGCTGTAACTGAGTTACAGTTCATATAAGGAAATCAGGCAATTGAAATAAGTTCAGTAGGCCCTAATCTATCGATTTCACATGACTGAGAATACAGATATGCATCTATTGGTCACAGATACCTTTAAAAAAAATAAAGGTAGGGGCTTGGATCAGAAAACCAGTCAGTATTTGGTGTGACCACCATTTGCCTCATGCAGCACAACACATCTCCTTTGCATACAGTTGATCAGGCTGTTGATCCTCTTCAATGGCTGTGATAAGTTGCTGGATATTGGCGGGAACAGGAACACGCTGTCGTACACGTTGATCCAGAGCATCCCAAACATGCTTAATGGGTGTCTGGTGAGTATGGGACATTTTCAACTTCCTAAATTGTGTACAGATCCTTGCGACTTGGGGCCGTGCATTATCATGCTGAAACATGAGGTGATGGTGGCGGGTGAATGGCACAACAATGTGCCTCAGGATCTCATCACGGTATCTCTGTGCATTCAAATTGCCATCGATAAAATTCAATTGTGTTCGTTGTCCGTAGCTTATGCCTGCCCATACATTAACCCCACCGCCACCATGGGGCACTCTGTTCACAATGTTGACATCAGCAAACTGCTCTCCCACACAACCCCATACACACTGTCTGCCATCTACAGTTGAAACTGGGATTCATCCGTGAAGAGCACACTTCTCCAGCGTGCCAAGGTGAACATTTGCCCACTGAAGTCTATTACGACGCCAAACTGCAGTCAGGTCATAACCCTGGTGAGGACGACGAGCATGCAGATGATCTTCCCTGAGAGGGTTTCTGGGAGTTTATGCAGACATTCTTTGGTTGTGCAAACCCACAAATTCATCAGCTGTCCGGGTGGTGGGTCTCAGACGATGCCGCAGGTGAAGAAGCCGGATGTGGAGGTTGGCGTGGTTACACGTGGTCTGCAGTTGTGAGGCCTGTTGGACGTACTGCCAAATTATGTAAAACTTGGTGGTGGCTGGCAACAGTTCTGGTGGCAGTCAGCATGCCAATTGCACGCTCCATCAAAACTTGTGGTATTGTGAGGTGCACCTGTGTAATGATCATGCTGTTTAATCAGCTTCTTGATATGCCAAATTTGAGAACAACATGGAACATTTCTGGGATCTTTTATTTTAGCTCATGAAACATGGGGCCAACACTTTACATGTTGCCTTTATGTTTTTGTTCAGTGTACAAAAGAGCAAAATGAGATCATCTGAAAAGAACTAGGTAAGATACTCAAGTGAGAGAGTGGTGTGGAGCCTTCTTCAAAATAACTCTGCAGAACAACTCGGCAGAACCGTCTTTGTTTCAGCTAACGGTCTTGGTTTTGCGACAAGACCGCCGCTGACACTCAGCTGCTGCTGAGAAAACAGGAGAGACTGAAGTACTAATACTAATTGCTAATTACCTTGCAAAGGTGAAGAGCACACCTCCTAGTATTAATTGCTGATTGCATAGGAGAGGCAAGAAAACACTCCCCCTCCAATACAGCCACTGATTACGAAAACAACAACAGTCACACATTGCCCCGGCCCTTAATCCTGGTGGATGTGTCAACAATCAACTGCAAATAGGCCACTGGGAAGATAGGCAGCACTAAAAGTAGATGTCCCTAGCTAGCAAAAAGACAGTACTACTGTAGACAACAACAGATGAAGACAAAAATTATACGTATCACTCTTGGAGTCCTCTAGGTATAGAATGAAGCATATTTAATGTCTACTTTTTCATTTTTACCCATCTACCAATAGGTGCCCTTTTTTGCGAGGCATTGAAAAACCTCTCTGGTCTTTGTGGTTGAATCTGTGTTTGAAATGCACTAATTGTATGTGTACGGTACAGAGATAAGGTAGCCATTCAAAAAATTATGTTAAACACTGTTATTGCACACACAGTGAGTCCATTTTAATTCATTTCGAAAAAACATAATTCCACTTTGACATTATGGGGTATTGTATGTAGGCCAGCGACAAAAAAATATATTGAATCCACTTTAAATTCAGGCTGTAACACAACAAAATGTGGAGAAATTCAAGGGGTGTGAATACTTTCTGAAGACACTGTATGTGAATGTGTGTGAACACAGGCCTAAAATCAACACTTTCAGTATAGAGTTGGTCCCTGAGGATTTTCCCCCACTCCTCAGGTCTAGATGATGGATCTCTGAGCGGTGGAATAGTCCTGTTTTTCCTGCTGAAGAGAACGTCTAATTTCCTTGTCCCCAGAGTGGCCTGAGCGCAGCCAAGTTGCACGGCTCATTTTTCTCAGGTGCCTCAGTGGGTCTCTGTCTGCATCCAAAATGGCACCCTATTCCCTACAAAGTGCACTATGTTTGTAGTGCACTATAGAGGGAAAAGGGTACCATTTGGGACACAGCCCCGGTAGTGCTAGGCTGGGAAGGGGGAATGTAGATGTGTCTGCTGATGTGGACACACACATACACCCACACACACACACATGTCATCTGACCATAGCACCGCCTGGAGTTTGATATACAGCATTGGCACTTGAACTGGAGCCGGTGCTATGGTCAGATGACATGAAAATAGAGCTCTCTGGCCACACACACCATTGGTGGGTTTGGCATTGAAAAACAGAAGCATATGCAGAAACGTACCTCATACCTACAGTGATATATAGTGGTGGATCTTTGATGTAATGGGGCTACTTTGCTTCCACAGGTCCTAGGGCCCTTGTTAAGGTCAACGGCATAATGAACTTTACCCAGCACCGGGACATTTTAACCAAAAACCTGGTTGTGTCTGCCAGGAGGCTGACACTTGGCCGCAAGTGGATCTTCCAGCGAAAACATAACCACTAATCAAAGTCCACAAGGAAATTGTTAATTGACCGCAAAATCAAAATGTTGAAATAGCCTTCTCAGTCTCTAGACTTGAACAGCATTGAATCTTTATCAAGGTGCCAATAGTTATGAACCTGACTGTACGTGTGTACACACACACTCACAAGCACATACACACACAAGCACACACACACACACACAGACAGACAGACACACATGCTCACAGAAACACACACACACACACACACACACACACACACACACACACACACACACACAGACAGACACACACTCTGTGTCCTCGCCATGGGTGGCCTCTGGACAAGCAGGTGGTCAGACAGCATCTGTGGTTGTAGTCCTCACTGTCTTGTCCCATGCTGTCTGAAACAATGTCCAAGAAATACGTCTGCCCACGTTATAGTTAATCTCAGAGACATTCAAACATCCTCATGATTACTCACACTCTACAGCCCCGTACACACTCAGATTGTACAATGCATTTGACAATTGTTTTTCTGCACACATTTCGTTTTGACTCAACCGTTGTGCAGAATTTTAAATTTTTGGGAGCAGACAAACTCTCCATTGTATCACTGAAATATCAATTGTGTCCACAACCATTGTGTCAAATGAGTTGTACATCAGTTGTAAAACTTGAGTGTGTAAGGGGCCTATGATGCACATTCTTATTGTCTGATATACATCTCTGACACATTAATGTGACATAACATACTGTATGTAGCCTGATGTAGTGTTAAAGAAATTGGTGGGTAAACTCCGAAAGTAAGATGTTTATCCTCCCACTACACCACTGCTGTTACCCCCTCAGAAACACTCCCACACCATTGGTACTGTATAATCACCCACAACTCTCTCTCACAACCATATACAGGTACACTCATGCATGCACACGCATACACACACACACACACACACACACACACACACACACACACACACACAAACATATGCATATTCTCTCTCTATCTGCCTCTCTTTTTCTCTTCCTAACACACACACCCTATCCCCACTGGCAACCCCCTCCCCCTCCTCCCTAAAACACATACATCCTGTATCTTATCTTTTCGAGAGCGTTTAAGAAGACATATCGCCGCGAAAGAAACGCCATCCTACACTTTATGCCACTTAACCCGTGTCCTACTCTATTTTTTCTGTCTCCCTTCTGTAAATTGCCACAGCACCACAGGCCACAGGCCTCAGTCATTCATTTTAAGACAAAGCCTCTGTGTCAGCAAAACCAGAGGAATGCGACAGGCTAGCAGCACGGAGTTCACTTCTTCACTTCTCTTAAAGACACCAGAACTTCCCGGTTTTCCTCCGTCTTTGCCGTTGTACACAATCCCCTCTTTAGTTAAGTGGAACAATTAGATGGAGCAGCAGAAATTAGATTCACACTCCGGTGCCGAAAGCAAATCCATTTATTTGGTACTCGAAGGGTTCTCATAGCTAAAAGAGGTTGTGCATTGATTACGTTTCAAGTACTTAGAATGCCCTGAGTGGCCATCTACAGTATGAGGTATATAGCCAAATCGTAATGAATGAGGATCAGTTATGAATTTTAATAACGTACGAGTGAGAGAGAAAGAGAGGGAGTGTTTGTGCATGTGCGTGTGTTGTTTGCTTGTCTGCGTGTCTTTGAGAGACAAGGAGAGAAGGTCAGGAAAGTTGTATATCATAACAGCCCACGCATTAGGGATTATTTTTTTTCTTTTAGTTCAAGTTTATTTCAAAATATTTCTTCTTCGCTCATTTATGGTAAATCCCTTTCCCTACTCCTTTAAATGGGCGATTGGTACATACATTTTTGGACTTTAAATAAATTACATATAGCTATTGATTCTTGAAGCATATAATGTACAAATGCCTTAGTGAGCTTAGTTAATCTGTTTTCCTCTCCCTATCCCTCAGCTGTTTACCAAAAAAGTGGTGGGGTGAGCATGTTGTTGTTGTCTCAATCCCAATTTACCCCTTTGTTGTTTCTCTGTTCGATTGTAGCCAGTGTGTTTATGTCATCCTTTCAGTAATACAGCAGTCTTACTACATTGACTAATGTGTCTGATGTAGCTTGTCTCTAGAGCGTTATACATCAAAATGAAAATTCTAAACACCAACAACATACTTGGAAGAAGGATTATTATGGCAAGCAGAATCCTCCACACACCGTCTGAGAACAGAGGCTTAGTCCAACTATCTCTGTCTCTCACACACACACGCTTGCTCGCACACACACACACCCACACACATCCTATGCTAGCCCAGTGTTTGGCATGTCGTCTCCCTACGTTGTTTTAATCTGGGACTGGAGGTGATAGAGATGTGGAATAGAAGCCCAGTGTGGGGACGGATGGGGCTTTAGCATGTAAGCACAGCATTCATCTGGTTCCAATCTCCTCTCAGTCTCCATCTCCCACCTCCACTGGGGCCAGCTAGCAGCACGCCCTCTGAATCTGGGGCATGCAGAGCCCGGGATTGTGTGTGTGTGTGTGTGTGTGTGTGTGTGTGTGTGTGTGTGTGTGTGTGTGTGTGTGTGTGTGTGTGTGTGTGTGTGTGTGTGTGTGTGTGTGTGTGTGTGTGTGTGTGTGTGTGTGTGAGCTCAGCCAGACAGGTTCTCTAGAGTCACTGTGGTCCGGATTCAATCAAACCCCAACTGCAGGAAACCATCACACTATCCCTTTACTAGAAAGCACACTGCTTTATTCAAACCCAAATAGGTTTAGTTTCATATCCCTCAGTAAACATTAACCTGCAGACATTATGACTTATGAGTGCAGATCTTCAAGGTTAGGCCAAAGTTGAGAATGACGTTATAACCAAAGTACTGATTCCTACACTCTAAGAAAAATGGGTTCTTCGGCTGTCCCCATAGGATAACCCTTTTGAGTTCCATATAAAACCCTCCGCGGAAAGGGTTCTACATGGAACCCAAAGTGTGCAAAGCTGTCATCAAGGCAAAGGGTGGCTACTTTAAAGAATCTCAAATATAAAATATAGTTTGATTTGTTTAACACTTTTTTGGTTACTACATATGATTCCATATGTAGAAAATAGTAAACATAAAGAAAACCCTGGAATGACTAGGTGTGTCCAAACCTTTGACTGATACTGTATATATAGCACCTTTTTTCTAACCTTGTATAAAAATTCAATGCCTTTAGAGACACACACAACTGTGTCCGGCTAGCTCCTGCAAATGGCTGCAGGACTGTTACTATACTATGGGTGACTAGAAGGTCAAAGAGAAATAGTTTAGATTAGAACTTCAGTTTACTTCCTGAATTGACTGAATTGAAATGGCCATGCATCTCCACTGACACCATCCAACCTTGGCATCCTCCAGTTCAGTTCCATCCACCATCTGGAAGCCTCCATCAGTGTGGTACTGGAGAAGAGCATTGGATAGTGTTCGCAATCCAACCCAACTAGCCCTGTAGCCACAGGCTCCTCTTCCTGTCCCTCTGTCTCTCTTTGAGGACCAGACTCAGCCCATTGGGTGTTCTCTCCATCTGCTAACCCACAGAGTAGAGGAGAAGGATATAGGAGGCTGTGGATGGTGATGCCATTCCATCCCTTCTATCCATTCTCTCATTTACACATAATTCCATTGATATTTAGTGTATTCTTGTTGCCTTGTTTCAATCACTTGCTTTTACTGAAAACAAACCCTTTCTTATTAAGAAACCGCCCACTGTTAAAACCAGTAATACTAAATGCACCGTTATTACCCCATGAACCAGTTTATAGAAAGCATGGAAAGGTATGGAACATGGATGGATCTGGCACTTCCTGTTTTATATACATCATATTACCTTTACTCATTTTGTGAATGAAGTAGTGTGCCATTGATGTGTTCTCACGTAGCAGTGTGGCTAGCCAGCGTTTCACTCTACAGTGAGCGCTAATAAATGAGGAAGGTATGCTACCTGTTTTCAATTAACTCCAGGAATGCCTGACATTTAGCTGTCTGGCTTTTCATGCCACATGATGCCCTCACTCTAACATCCTGTGGCCAACTGACAAGGAATTAAATGTAAAAAATCTCTACAGGGGCCACCATTGCTCCAAACATGGTGCAGTGGCTGAATATCAAAGGTCTATCCTTGATTCCTTGCGTACTTGATTCCTTGACCTCTTTCTCAAAGCTCATTTGGAGGAGGAACCTCAGATCTTCTCCTCCACTGTGATTTGAGAAGGAGGATGAGGAATCAAGGAAATGTCTATGGAATAATGACAAAAGGAGTGTTTTTGTCCTTTTCCTCTAGCCACGGTGTTGTTATGCTTACATGCAGTTAACAGAATGAGCTAATTTACCTGTAGCTGTTTTTACGACGTACTGGTGGTAGTTTATGGTTGGCCGCTGGTACAGTCCAGAGTGGCTGCCTGCACCTCCAATTAGTACTTTTGTACTGTGTGGGGTGTTTAGGACGAGTCCCAAATTATGCCCTATTCCATAAATAGTGCCCTACTTTTGACCAGGGCTCATTGGGGCTCTGGTCAAAAGTAATGCACTATATAGGAAATAGGTTGCCATTTGGGAAGAAACCTTAGTCATGTTTTTATGGCCTTCGTAAGTGTTAAAAGAATGTCTATGGCGCTCAGTCAAACCTCCCGGCTATTACATTACAGCTAATGATAGCCAAACCAACTTGGAGGGGTCATGATGATAATCTAAGTTTTTGTGTCAAGCAAACCAACTGGGATAGAGAATTGATCTTTGGAAGACAAAGATGCCTTTTTGGAATTCCTCTTACACATAAACTGAGACGCACACAAACAGAAGTACACACACACACACACACACACACACACACACACACACACACACACACACACACACACATAGTGCATATGAATATTATGCACAAACACTTGTACACCGCCAGTCAACTATATTTTTCACCAAATGGGCACAAAAGTTGGAAATTGCAGCAAAAAGGACATGGCAGCACAAAAATCTGTATTAAGTATTGATCTAAAACGGTAAATTCTCTGATTCAGCAGCAGCAGTGCATCCTTAAGGCAGCAGCTGTTGATGGTGATAGGGCCATATATAAAGAGACAGTAAAAGTGCCAGTTGACGTCAAGCTCACAGTGACACTAAAGGACTGATGGGAGTGTGGAATTCTCTTTTATTGGTACATTTGGGGGATGATTTAACAGTCAGGATAACACATAGTAACAAAGGATGAGTCGAGCGCTGTGTTATACCTCTGGAAACTTCAAAATGCTCAAGGAGGCGGATGCTTAGTCAGCAAAATAGATATGAAAGTGGTACTGCAGTTGATTAGCAATGTTTTTGTTACCCTAATCTTACTTTTACAGCAAATAGGCCCTGTACACACTCAGGTTGTACAACTCCTTTGACACAGAGCTTGTGAAACCTCAGACATTTTGTGATACAACAGAGTTTATCTGCACACAAAATGTTTACACAACTATTGTGGGGTGTCTCCACAACATTCTTACGTAATTACTTTTGTGCTGAAAAACTCTCCTTTGCATCACAATTGTTTTGTCAAATGCATTGTACGTACGGAGCCTAAGTGTCCAGATCAAAGCACATCAAGCCATGACAAACACATAATTTCAAACAGGATGTCATTCTTTGCTCCTCAATCACCTACTGTACCAGCAGCACTAGAACAGCTACAGAGGGATGTAGTGAGGTTTTTTATTTAACCTTTATTTAACTAGGCAAGTTAGTTAAGAACACATTTTTATTTACAATGACAGCCTAGGAACAGTGGGTTAACTGCCTTGTTCAGGGGCAGAACAACAGATTTTTACCTTTTCAGGTCAGGGATTCGATCCAGCAACCTTTTGGTTAAAGGCCCAATGCTCTAACCACTCAGCTACCTGCCGCCCCAATGTTTAGTGCCACAGCGGTTTGATGTTGTAAGTAGGGGGTCCCATGTTTATGGGCCGGTATTCATAAAGGATCTCAGAGTAGGAGTGCTGATCTAGGGTGGGGGGGGAAGGTAGAGGGGAGTCAGTGTGTCGGGACTGAGAGCATGTACACAAACTCAGAAGTCTCTATGAAACCAAAAGACAACAGAGAAGCTGTTCATATCATATCACCAGGTGCAAGTTGATGCTATGAAAGAAGACAGAGACAATTTATTGCAGTATCATTATTTAGACTGAGGATAATGATGGAAAGAAAATATTATTTCTCATCGGCCTGTTAGACAATGCCGTCTATTTTTCTGGAGGCAATGTTCACTAACAATGTTCACTTACTGTGTGTGTGTGTGTGTGTGTGTGTGTGTGTGTGTACTTCAAGGACCAGCGATCTAAGCAGCCACTGAAGAGACTCAAGGGTTTCTCTGGGGATTCTCTCTGACAATCACTGTTCCCTGTCTCTGACCTCACTACACTCTGTTTCTTCTCTATATAAGTCTCTCTTCTTTCGCTTCTTTCTATATTTCGCTTTCTGAACCCCTCCCTGATTTTAGTCTAGAAAAGCTTGAGGGCCCCCCCTTCGAGCCAATGACATTCTAACAGTCTAATAAATACATTTTATATATGCTATCAAATGTTTTTTTATTTGGTTCTGTTTATGAAGGTCTTAGGTAACATTAGAATACGAAAAGTACTTTCTTAGTAGTCTGAGCTATATGCTGCCGCATCCTCACGTGTGGAGCGCACTGAACAGCAATTATTCTTGGAAAAAAAATATATTTTAAAATAGAGCTTACCTCTTCAATTTTGAGAGATATTTGACAAAGGTATGTGTTTTAGAAACTGCAGCCTCTGCTCTGTCCTGATACAATATAGAAATCAAAACATCTTACCTACATGTGACTCTGTAGGAGGATTTGAAATATACAATTTGAAATATACAATTTGACAATTGATAATATTGTCACCCATCAGACTATTGACAATTTAATCTTGTCTTTCGGCTAACTCTATTAGTATATGTGTGAAATTAGATTCAATATAGTTTAGGTGTAGTTTCGATGGGCCATCACCTGCGTGGTGAATGACTGCAGGTGAATGAGGGCAGGATATTTTTTACATGTCCTCTTAAAACACCTTATAACACAGATTCTGTTCATGATATTAAGATTAAACAGTTTATAACACAGATTCTGTTCATGATATTAAGATTAAACAGTTTATAACACAGATTCTGTTCATGATATTAAGATTAAACAGTTTATAACACAGATTCTGTTCATGATATTAAGATTAAAACAGTTTATAACACAGATTCTGTTCATGATATTAAGATTAAAACACCTTATAACAAAGATTCTGTTCATGATATTAAGATTAAAACAACTTATAACACAGATTATGTTCATGATATTAAGATTAAAACATTTTATTACACAAATTCTGTTCATGATATTAAGATTAAAACAGTTTATAACACAGATTCTGTTCATGATATTAAGGTTAGATAGATAGATAGATAGATAGATAGATAGATAGATAGATAGATAGATAGATAGATAGATAGATAGATAGATAGATAGATAGATAGATAGATAGATAGATAGATAGATAGATAGATAGATAGATAGATAGATAGATAGATAGATAGATAGATAGGTAGGTAGGTAGGTAGGTAGGTAGGTAGGTAGGTAGGTAGGTAGGTAGGTAGGTAGGTAGGTAGGTAGGTAGGTAGGTAGGTAGGTAGGTAGGTAGGTAGGTAGGTGGGTGGGTGGGTGGGTGGGTGGGTGGGTGGGTGGGTGGGTGGGTGGGTGGGTGGGTGGAATGGATGGATGGATGGATGGATAGATAGGTACTTTATTGATCCCCGAGGGGGACATTTCTTTGTCAAGCAGCTACAACAAAACACAGGGCAGGTGCAAAATGCCACAACGAAGGTACACAAAAGACAGATACACGATACATGATAAATAGAGCGGCAGTATGAAAAAGTATAGAAATACAAGATATCTGGAGTGCAAAAAAAGCTATAAAAAGACATTGCATCGTATGGGTGGATGGCTGAATATGTACACTATACATTGGTGGATGTTGGATGGTTAACTATACTATACAGGTCGATGGCAGAGAAATACTTCAGTAGCTAAAAATGCATATGATATGAGTGAGGGTAATAATAGTTTACTAAATATATAGACTGGTTAAATGAACAGGTAAGTGAATATTATTGCATGGTTAAATTAGCTGTACAGTTAGGTATACAGTTATATTTACAGATAAGTGAATACTTGCATGGTTACATAAACTGTACAGGTAAATGACAGGAAGAGAAACTTAAATAGCTAAATGTGTGTATGATATAATTTGGGGTAATAATAGTAATTCCCTTAAAATACAGTCCTTAGTGCGCAGGGTTTAATTACAGACAACTGCACGTATTGCACATTCAATATACTAAAAGCAATGAGAAAAGGAGCTGGGCTCTGTTGTAAATAATAATAGTTGACTCCTGTCGACGTTCAGCTGCGAGAAACTCCATAATCCTGAACTATTATAGTATTATAGTTCAACTGTAGCAAAACAAATAAAATCAAAAATAAAGAAAGAAAAGAGACAAAAAAACGAATTAAAACGAACTAAAACAATAATTTATGCACGGACAACGGGAGCTGCTTAACAGGCGACCACTCAGGGCGGCGCCAAACGACTGTTTATAACAGTTTATAACACAGATTATGTTCATGATATTAAGGTTCTAACAATGACAGTGTGTTGTATAGACTTATTTAGGAAAAGTCAAGGACGGGGGGAACATGACTTTAATTTAACATTTGCATTTGTTTTTACTAGTGTTAAATGTGGCCTCCTTTTTTGGGTGGCATACATGGAGGGAATATGAGCACACTGTGTGTGTGTGTGTGTGTGTGTGTGTGTGTGTGTGTGTGTGTGTGTGTGTGTGTGTGTGTGTGTGTGTGTGTGTGTGTGTGGACATGTTTAACTATACTTGTGGGACCAGAAGTCCCACAGGAACAAGAATAATAAACAAACAAAAATTGGATCAACTGAGGACATGTTGTTGGTCCCCACAAGGTCAAATGCTATTTCTAGGGGGTTTAGGGTTGAGGTTAGAATTAGGGTTAGAGTTAATGTTAGGTTTTGGAGTTAAGATTAGATATAGGATTAGGGTTAGGTGTTAAGGAAAATATGATTTTGAATGGGAATTAATTTTGTGTCCCCAGAAGACTGTGTGTGTGTGTGTGTGTGTGTGTGTGTGTGTGTGTGTGTGTGTGTGTGTGTGTGTGTGTGTGTGTGTGTGTGTGTGTGTGTGTGTGTGTGTGTGTGTGTGTGTGTGTGTGTGTGTGTGTGTGTGTGTGTGTGTATGTGTGTGTGTGTGTGTCTCCCCCTCCTTTCTCTCTCTCCTTCTCCCTCCTTCATTCATCTGGACAGGATTGTTTGTGAGGCTCATGGTGTGGTATATGTACTGTAGTCACTTTCCCTGTGCAGCTGCAAGGCTTTATCTGCAGTGGAGCAGGCAGCTTGACATTTGGTGAAGGCTCTTAACACTGGTCTCTACACAACATAGACCGGCGTGTGGTGATTCAACTTATAATTCGCAAAGCTGTGAAACCAGTAAAAGTGAAGGAAATGGTCTGTCTTTGAAGTTGTTTACTATTATGAACGGGAGGTGCTTCAGTGGCCAAGATAGTGTCTCTATCCTTGTACACACAGCTGTGTGTAAGCCTACCTGAAGTATTTTCAAGTCCACCGAACCACCCTGCCTCTGTTAACACAGTGGAATCTTTCTTTGGAAGCGAATGAATCAATTTATCTGAGTTTCAGCATTCGCTGAAAGGCCTGCATTTCAATGAGATCCACTCTGAAGTGTTTACTGAGGACAACGCTCAGACAAGTAGCTAACTTTAATAAGGAAGGAGTTCAAATTTGGCCACCATCCAAGACTTTGGTTTAAATCCCCCCAATTCAGGTAGAATCCCCACAGATGCAGAAGACGGATAAGATTCAAGTGCATCCCAAATGGCACCCTATTCCCAACAATAGTGCACTACTTTTGACCAGAGCCCTATGGGCCTTCCCTATGGGGCCTGGTCAAAAGTAGTGCTTCCCTATGGGGCCTGGTCAAAAGTAGTGCACTATAAAGGGAATAGTGTGCCATTTGGGACGAGGACTCAGTAATCAAGTGTTGTCGGAACGTCCCGCCGGTAATGTTTATAAGGGCTCAAATTACCATAATCTAATTGGTTACGCAGATTTCTTGCTTTTGTGGAAGACCAGTGGGAGGCTTAGCTTCACTCCATCATATCACAGAACCCATCTCAGTTACCTTTGAAGATGGATTTCAAGGTTGCCAATTGTCAAGCGGCTTCACTTCAACTGGTTCTCTCAATCTTTTTCTCGAGTCAGTGTGTGGGTGTGGTCGTGTGTCGTGTGTGCTGGGAGTGAGCTACCCTGGCCTGGTGCTAACACCTGCACATTAACACACCACAGCCAGAATGGACAGGATCCAGAGATACAGTACTTCAATGTATTCACAAAGTGTCTAAGAGTAGGAGTGCTGATCTATTCTCTATTATTCCTCTATTATTAAATATAATTTAAAATACAAAACTGATCCTAGATCTGCACTTCTACGCTAAGATGCTATGTGAATACAGGCCCTAGACTTTTGTCCATATGAGAGAGTACTGTACCATTCCCCTTTTTCCAAACCAAGAGGTGGCATCTAATACCACTTTTTGGGGGGACGGAGGGGATGTATAAAGTGAAACTGTGGGATTGTGGGAAAGTGTCTCCACCTTCAAAGTGCTGCCTGAATTCACTGGGTAAGAAATACTCCTAAAATCTCCCCGGCAGGCCAGATGCAGTGGAGGGCTAGCACTGCATACGGTATCGAGACAGCCAAGTAATTACAGGAGCATGTACAGTTATTTACCCCCTCGCAGATGAATGAGGTTACGGAAGCAGCAACCACGGGCGTGATTTTTTTTTGGGGTGGAAAGGTAGGAAAGTCTGAATCCGTCGGATGGTGTGTTTTGTATATCACTTAATTTGGTCAGTTCGTTTCACCTCTCCTTGCGTTGATGTGAATTTTTTACAAAACTCCAGCAGTGTGTGATATTGTGAGGGGTTTGTGGATGTTAAGCACAAAATGGGAGGCACCCAGATGCTACTTCCCCCCTTTCCTCAAATCCATCTCGCCTTCAGGCCTATTCACTTAGAGTTGGTGGAACAATCAAAAATTTAGATTGTCTGTAAAAAAGGAAACAGCAGTAAAAAGGTCATTATGCTTGACGTGCCGTAATTTTATGTGACACGCTAAAGTGCTTTGCCACATTATGTGCTCATCTTTCAATGTTTAAATTCGTTCATTTCTTATTCGTCACGCTCCTAACCTCCCCCTAAAAAGTGTTACAGACGGGCCTGAAGTTATACAGTAGGCACTGCACACCTAGTGGCGGAAGTGAGTATTACACCCACCACCTCGCTGAAGGAAACTTTGCAAAGTCCAAATGGCTTGAACTCTGGCTGGTGGCTAAAGAACAATATATTGCCCTGTCGAAGGGTACTTGGCGTAATGCAACACCGACCCTCAATCTTTTTTATCGGCAGGCTAGTCTGTCAAGCGGGCGGAAGATATAAGGTGTCGCACCAGCAGGTAGCAGTGCTCTCAATTTGCCAAGGCTGTCCACATAGGCTGGCCCTGAACCATGACGATAGGCGCTAGTCACTCATACTGTATGTAACACCAAACCCCTAAAGTGTAATGAGCGTTGTATTTCACGAGCCTAGAAACTCTGTGAACTGCCTTAGACATGGTGTGTGTGTGTGTGTGATTGATATAGCCGCTCTCACAGGCTGTGTGTTTCACAATGCAGATACGGCACATGCCATTACATTTGCATACACACTCACTACTAACAAAAAGCAACACACTATTCTTCTTGTCAGTCGCCTCCTGTGGTTAGTCGCCTCCTGGTTAGTCAGCAGTCAGACGACACTCAACCCTCATGCTTTGGGCCCACTGATGCATTCTGGGATACTTAAAACTAATTCAAACTGAGCTGAAGTTAGCCCGCTTCTCTTTTAGTTGTCTATTTGAAGTTGCTGTGTTTTTTCCCTCAGACTCTGACAGAGCAAGGGAGCACAGGCGATGTGCTGACTCGGGAGCGGCAAAGCTAGGCAGGCTAGTCAGACAGGCAGCAAGACTTTGGACAGTTTGAAAGGTATGGAGCCCGTTGTGTCCCACTGGCGCCCATGCTCTCCTATAATAAGACTGGAGAGGAGAGAATTTAATGGAGCACGACTCCCCCTAGGGCATCTTCAGAGGACCCAGGTCCTCCCTCTCTCTCTCTCTTTCTCTCTCTCTCTCTCTCACTCTCTTTCTCTTTCTCTCTCTCTCTCTCGCTCTTTCTCTCTCTCTCTCTCTCTCTCTCTCTCTCTCTCTCTCTCTCTCTCTCTCTCTCTCTCTCTCTCTCTCTCTCTCTCTCTCTCTCTCTCTCTCTCTCTCTCTCTCTCTCTATGCTGCTGCTGCTTTGAGCTCTCACTCAGCCAAGGATCTTGGGTCCTTTTATGTTAATGATCGCATGAACACACGCACACATAAATACATACACACACACATGCACGCACATGCAAGCACGCACACACACACACATAGACACAAACACACACACACACTCTTATTTTGTATAATTGTTTTGTACTGTTCTCACCCAGACTGTCCAACAATACTAACAGCTCAGGCCAGAATATCATAGACCATACGGTTGGTCACAGTCCAAATGAGAACTGACTGAAAAAGGAGGGCAAACAATTAAACGCTTAGGCTTTTACCCATAGCCCTGTGATCATTGTATCCTTTACACTGTCAGCATATGTATACTGTGCTGCTGCTGGTAAGCCTCTGGTAAAATAATATATCCTCTTGGATCCTCTCTCGCTCTCGTCTATTTTTCTCTTTCCGGTTTGCATGTCTTCTATGACATAACCGGCTTAGCCTGCTCTGTTATGTCACTTTCACACAATGACAGAGTGACCATGTATCTGAATGGCACTCATGCCAGGAAGGATTCTGAGAATGTTTAGAGAACGTTATATGGGAGTGTAATGGGATTGTGTATTTCCTTTAAACATTAAATAATCTGTTCATGCCAGTTATTTCAGAATTTGAAATAAGTGAAATGAAGCAGAGATGTGTTTTTCTATTAATATCCGTCAATCATTTTATTCACTCATATGAAAGTTAAGCCACAATAAATATATTTACATCATGAAAGAGATGTGGTTGACACAGAACAGCTCCAATGAACAATTGAAACTCACATGTCTATGTTTGCATAAAACTGGCATCAGTTTGTATGCTTCTGCCACAACCCACAAACATTAGTATTATGTATGAACCACAGTCAACACTGACCTCTTCTCCACAAATCAATTAAGCAAATATATAGAGACAGAGAGAGAGAGAGAGAGAGAGAGAGAGAGAGAGAGAGAGAGAGAGAGACTTTCTGAGTCCCTACTAAGCTCTCAGGTCCTCCCCTAGCAACTCCTAACACGGCATTGGCAGTTGCAAAGATCAATCACTACGCAAAACACAGTGCTAACAGGAACGAGTGGGGAGTGGAAACCCAATAATTTTGGTTGGCTGGAGATATGACCTCTATTGGACATTGACTTTCTGACATCTTCTCAAAGCATGGCAGTTAGCATGTTAGCTACTACATAAAAATATAAATAATTTAGCAGACGCTCTTATCCATAGTGACTGACTTACAGTTAGTGCATTCATCTTAAGGTAGCACAAACACATACAGTATCTGTCATAGTAAGTACATTTTTCCTCAATCAAGTAGCTATCAGCAAAGTTAGTGCTAGTAGTAAAAAGTCAAGTGCGAGTGTTAGTTTGCGAAAAGCAATAAAGACTACAGCCTTTATTGAGTACAGAGGCCTAGCCTAGACTTAGCATGTGAGCAAAGCCATTACCTTCACAAACAGGTCACTTTGTCACCTGTTTGTCACCCCTGAGCTTCTGACTGCCGCTCAATGTAATCTAATTAGGCCCATATTGAGTAATCATTAGCAATTAGCCTGTCGTTCTCACTCCAGTTCCTTCTAATTACATATCTTAATTACCGCTACACTCTTAGAAAGAAATGGTTCTTCGGCTGTCCCCATAGGAGAACCCTTTGAAGAACCCTTTTTGGTTCCAGGCAGAACTATTTTGGGTTCCATGTAGAACCCTCTGTGTAAAGGGTTCTACATGGAACTCAAAAAGGTTCTGCCTGGATCCAGAAAGGTTCTACCTGGAACCAAAAAGGTTTCTTCAAAGGGTTCTCCTATGGGGACAGCCGAAGAACCATTTTAGGTTATAGATAGCACCTTTACTTCTAAGAGTGTATCATGTATCATGAATGGGGGGAAGATGGGGTGGGCTAATCGGTTAGTCCTCTCTAATTAGCTTTTATGATAGTGTAGTGGAGGGCTCCTGACTTGTCAGCCATGTGGATATGTGAGGATATGTGAGAGTGGACGATATGCAGCGGTGATATGGCTTTAGCGTTCTCGGGGTCACGGCACACAGCTTGTGTCGGGGCTGTGGCATCAATCAAGGTGCATGGTGGGTATAAATCATTTACAGCGTCAGCGGTGGTCGGTGGATGATGTGGGGAATTTGAAATTGTGTGTGTGTGTGTGTGTGTGTGTGTATCATGTATGTGTGTGTGAGACTACGCCAGTGTAACCAATGTAAAATGGCCCAGGCATGAAGAGAGAAGAGAAAAAAAAGGAAAGGGAAAGGAAAGGAGGGATACTAGTCAGTTGAAAGGTGGGATACTAGTCAGTTGAAAGGAGGGATACTAGTCAGTTGAAAGGAGGGATACTAGTCAGTTGAAAGGAGGGATACTAGTCAGTTGAAAGGAGGGATACTAGTCAGTTGAAATGAGGGATACTAGTCAGTTGAAAGGAGGGATACTAGTCAGTTGAAATGAGGGATACTAGTCAGTTGAAAGGAGGGATACTAGTCAGTTGAAATGAGGGATACTAGTCAGTTGAAAGGAGGGATATTAGTCAGTTGAAAGGAGGGATACTAGTCAGTTGAAAGGAGGGATATTAGTCAGTTGAAATGAGGGATACTAGTCAGTTGAAAGGAGGGATATTAGTCAGTTGAAAGGAGGGATACTAGTCAGTTGAAATGAGGGATACTAGTCAGTTGAAAGGAGGGATACTAGTCAGTTGAAAGGAGGGATACTAGTCAGTTAAAAGGAGGGATACTAGTCAGTTGAAAGGAGGGATACTAGTCAGTTGTACAACTGATTGACAGGGGTATACAGTCAGTTGAAAGGGGAGACCTAGTCAGTTGTACAACTGAATGCATTCAACTGAAATGTGTCTTCCGCATTCAACCCCTCTGAATCAGTGGGAGTATTGATACTGTATGCATACTGAGACTGTGTGGATTTATGGGCATGAATCAGCAAACATGAATTCACAAAATGTGTATCAATAAAGCAAATGCTTGAGCTGTGCTAGACAATTAGGCCTGCATGTCGATAGCGTCGTATTCAATACGACTGCAATTGTACTTACACAAGCATGAAATTAATGGACTTTTGTCAAAAAACCTCTCCACCTGGCACTCTAAATGGTTGATATTCAATATCTGACTTTACACTGAATAATGTTCTTTATTAAATTCCAAAGGATAAGAGAAAGACACAATGTGTGAGACATAGGAAAGGAACAAAACGAAAGACAACAGCAGAATGCAGCACTGACATAATCAAATTGTGACACAATAATACAGTCTGGAATAGCAGTTGGCACTTGTTGGTGGAATGTAAAATGTCACATGTTCATAGGCTATATAAAAAATATACTCTTAGAGTAATTACACTCACAAATACAAGCGTATTGCCAAAGCAACCATACACAAGGAAAAAATATTTAGGAACATTCATGTTCTTACACAAGTTCTTACACATTACACAAGTTCTTACACATTACCTAATAAAACTTGTCTTCTCTCAAGACTTAATCATCTCAAATATGTTCCCTAATGTGCCACAGAGATATTATATTATATTATATATAACAGATAATATTATTGTCTGTTGACAGACACATTTTAGTGCTCTCGCCTGTCTCTTTGAGATGAACTGAGTCGCCGCATCTGCAATCAATTGGGATAGAGGTTGAATCCCAAATGGAACCCTATTCCCTACATAGTGCACTACTTTTGACCAGAGCCCTATGGAATAGGGTGCTATTTGAAACTCGGACGCTCTGGGACATTTGTTGTTCTTTCCTCTTCCTCTTTGTTTCTGCCATCCATTGTGATGAGACTGATCTCAGTGTAAATCCCCCCTGGCACCAGTCTAATGCCAGTCTAATGCCAGTCCTATCCATGCCCCTTAACACCGCCTGGCATTGTGCAGTTAATCCAGACCAAGGCCCCCGGTGTGTTGCGTCGGCCATTTTGTCTCTCATTGGAATGACTGCCTTGTAAACAGGCTGCAAAAGGTTTACAATTTCAATACAGACATTTACCCTTCAGCTGGATGGAGACGTTATATAGGGTTGAGGTAGATCTCATAAAGCAGAGGTAATTGAAAAGAACATTGATCACCATTTGTGGAATATGCTTTTCTTTCAGGTGGTTAGCCCGTCTATGATTGTGTGTGGAGTAATCATGTTTGAGAGTATCCTTGTTTGAGGAATAACCTGTCTGAGACTTGAAGACGTGTGTGAGCAGCACCGCAGCTAATTTCTGGACTTTAGTTCAGTGGGATAATGCTATTGCTGAGTTATGCGGGTTCGATACCTAGTTAGTTACACTGTATCAAAGCACAACAGAGCTAACCTTCTCTCCACATGCTGTGTGTACGTGGCTCACTATTATCCCCAATACCTTCATTTACTGTGTGTGTGTGTGTGTGTGTGTGTATATTTTCAAATAGTAAGCTAGTTATAGGAAATTATTTGAAAATACTTCCAAGTACTTCCAACAGAAGCTGTTGATTTCGGACACTTTATTTGAAAATACTCAAATACACAGAAAATACGAAATAATTAAATACGCGTCTATGTGTGTGCACGTAAAGTGTCTCTAAGCTCCTTTTCCTCTCTTCCCCCACAGTTCTGCTGGGTATGTTGACGGCGTGCGCCCAGACGGAGATGAAGAGGGTTGTCGGTGACAATGCCACACTGCCTTGTCACCACCAGTTCTTGGCAGGTGACGCCCCCACACTGGACATCGAGTGGCTCCTCCTCAAGCCCAGCTCGAAGCAGAGAGTGGTGAGTGGCTCCCTTTGCTAATCGTCCTTGGGGTGCATCTCAATAGTCTAAAGTGGCTTCCTCCCTTGGCACATTTCCTCCATAACTAGACAGGTGAAAGCACATTCCTGGTATCGGCGTCTATATTTCTGTCACCTAGCCTGTGTTTTCAGATCAGTAAGGAGACGAGACAACAGGAAGCAATTTCAGACTATTGAGATGTATCATAGAACCAGGAGGAAATTCTAGCATCTATTTTGTTTCATTGTACAGGATAGACGGAGAGAAAGTGCTAGAGCAGTGGATCGGATTCGAACCCGTGCTGGGAGTGGTAGTACACTGTGAATACATGTGATTGAGAAGCAGCGAATTAGACAGCTGAACCAGCCAGGCATACATCAACAGTGTGTCTTCTGTGAATTGATAAGCGTCCTCAGCTCTACGACACAGACACAGCTTCTCCCCCATCATGACATAACACACAGTACGTCACCGTCTCCAGATCATTGAGGCCTATGGGTCTATATAGGGACCCACTCTTCTCAATGACTAGGATGACCGCCAAAGGACTGAATCAATCTCTCTTCCACTTCTCTCAACTTTGAAAATCTTTCAGCAAACTGTCTTGTTTTTTAGAGTCCTTCTGGTTTCACTCAACCCATTTGCACTTCTGCAAGTGGGCAGAGTTTTATTTCCATTTGGCCTCTGGTCAAGCTAATCTCTGAGGTACCGTTAAGCTTGTTAGACCAATATGGCCACCTCCATTCTCCCTCCACTCTCCCCCTGCAGGTTAATGAAAGTGCTGCTACAGTTTGCCTTCGGTGAAGGATAGTTTACAAGGGCTGCTATTTATCAGCAGAAAATAAAATCACATTCACCCACTTTACAGGCTCTGCTTGGATATCCATGGTGATGTTTAATACCTGCAATGGGGGTTATAAACTTTAAGTGCTGTGGGCGGAGAAAAATCTGCATTCTTCCCTGCATTTGTTGATTTATGAATTTCCCTACATGGTCAAGTGATGAAGTAATGTCTTGTTTTGTCTTTGGGTCTGAGGTAATGTAGTGGTAGAGACAATTTGTTTATACTGTATACAGTGTCTTCAGAAAGTATTCACACCCATTTACTTTGACCACATTTTGTTGTGTTACAGCCTGAATTTAAAATGTATTAAATTGAGATGTTGTGTCACATATTTTTGAATGACTGCCTCACCTCTGTACTCCACACATACAATTATCTGTAAGGTCCCTCAGTCGAGCAGTGAATTTCAAACACATATTCAACCACAAAGACCAGGGACGTTTTCCAATGCCTTGCTTAAAAGGGCATCTATTGGTAGATGGGTTTAAAAAAAAAAAAAGCAGACATTGAATATCCCTTTGAGTATGTCGTTATTAATTACACTTTGGATGGTGTATCAATACACCCAGTCACTACAAAGATACAGGCATCCTTCCTAATTAGTTTGCCCGAGTGGAAGGAAACCGCTCAGGGATTTCACCTTGAGGCCAACGGTGACTTTAAAACATTTAAAGTCACCGTTGAATTGCTGTGATAGGAGGAAACTGAGGATGGATCAACCACATTGTAGTTACTCTACAATACTAACCTAAATGACAGAGTGAGAGAAGGAAGCCTGTATGGAATATAATATTTTTTCCAATAAGGCACTGAAGTAAAACTGTAGAAAATGTGTCAAAGAAAGAATACAAAGCACTATGTTTGGGGCAAATCCAACATAACACATCTCTGGGTACCACTCTTCATATTTCAAGCATGGTGGTGGCTATTACGGGTATGTTTGTCATTGGCAAGGACTAGGGAGTTTTTTTTTAATAAAACTAAACGGATTAGAGCTAAGCACAGGGAAAATCCTAGAGGAAACCCTGGTTCAGTCTGCTTTCCAACAGACACTAGGAGACAATTTCACCAGGACAAAAACCTTAAACACAGTCACTTACCAAGACGATATTGAATGTTCCTGGGTGGCCTAGTTACAGTTTTGACTTAAATTGGCTTGAAAATCTATGGCAATACTTGAAAATGGCAGTCTAGCAATTATCAACAACCAACCTGACAGAGCTGGAAGAATTAAAAAAATATGAATGTATATGTAAATAATGTAAATATTGTACAATCCAGAAAGACTCACAGCTATAACCACTGCCAAATGTGATTCTAACATGTATTGACTCAGGGGTGTGAATACTTATGTAAATTAGATATTTCTGTATTTAATTTTCAATATATGTGCTAAAATTTCTAAAAGCATGTTTTCACTTTGTCGTTATGGGGTATTGTGTGTTGATGGGTGATAATTGTGTTTTATCCATTTTGAACTCAGGCTGTAACAACGAAATGTGTAATAAGTAAAGGGGTGTGAATACTTTCTGAAAGCACTGTAGCACAGCATGTGGTATGATCACCACATAATCACAATAATATGATAACTGTATTTACAATGATTGACAATGTTCATTAGCATACCTAGTTAATTCCCCCTAAGTGATGCATATGTGCGTTTACTGTATCAATGTGCGTGTCACCTACACAAATCCACAACCTTTCCCCAGATAACCATGTGTACAGAACCACCATTCCCACTCTCCCACACAAGTCTTGCTATGCACAGCCAGAACTAACACTAACTCTTATCTCTCTGTACCTCCCTCCCTCCCTGCCTCCTTCCCTCTTCCCCGCCAGGTGATCACCTACTTTGCGGGCCGGGTGTACGACCCCAACGAGGCGGAGGCGAGCCGGCTGTCCTTAGCTGGGGACTACCTCAAGGGGGACGCCTCACTGCTGATCAGTGACCTCACCCTGGGTGACTCGGGCGAGTACAGCTGCAAGGTGAAGAACGGGGGAAAGTACCAATGGAGCACGGTCAACCTCATAGTACTGGGTAAGTACCAATGGAGCACGGTCAACCTCATAGCACTGGGTAAGTACCAATGGAGCACGGTCAACCTCATAGCACTGGGTAAGTACCAATGGAGCACGGTCAGCCTCATAGTAAGTCCTGTATTTTCTCTGACTAACATTTCTATGATTTTTCACACAATCAAAACAAAAATGAACAGCAACAAAGAGAACAGAAAATGGATTTTTGCCCTTTTTTTCATAAATTATGAAATGATCATAAATTATGAAATTATGACAAATATTAATAACATTCCACCCGTGAAGCCACTAGGTCATTTGACTGCAGGAAAAGGCTACATGCTAATGGTGGTGGATTAGAAATTATAGAGATACTATCCCATGTCCCTTCATACTGTGGTTGACTGACAATGACCACACAAACACTGTTGGTGAGATGTTTGAATCACTACCTAACTATCCTGTTGGTGTCACTAAAGGATGCAATGGCAGTTTCTTGTCACGTACTTGTGAAAGCGAAAATGAGCTCCAAAGGGTAGACACTGGACCACTGCCACGTGTTGCTACCGATCCAAATCCCTGACTGTGCCATGATAAGGACAGATAAAAGCGTAAGTAGCACCTGTGACACTGTGATGCAGCATCTAGCTGTGTATGGCTCTGATATAGAGCTCTCTCCAGCCTGCCCTCACCTCCCACGGTCTCCCACAGTAAGACGTTGAGGGAGTGCGCCACACATGTATGCATACATTTGTACAAATTGGCCCGCAGCTTTTAGTTTGTCTGCAGTTTCGACATTAGCGTTCGTCTTGTTCAACGGTAAGATAATGGGATGGGGGGATTGGGGTTTGGGGGGTGGTGGGAAGTGGTACTGACACAGGAACAAGGTGGAGGGCCCCACACCTTCTCCTCAGCCCCCCTAATTGCATCCTGGGTAGAATTCACCTTACTCAGCTAAATGAAGAGAGACCAGGGAAGGACCCAAATGGTCTAAGCAGCCATTGTATTTATCTCACTTATACATTTGGATATTATACACGTCTTTATATATTTATCTCACTTTATATTACAGTCGTATGAAAAAGTTTGGGCACCCCTGACAATTTCAATGATTTCCATTTATAAATAATTGGGTGTTTGGATCAGCAATTTCATTTTGATCTATCAAATAACTGATGGACACAGTAATATTTCAGTAGTGAAATTAGGTTTATTGGATTAACAGAAAATGTGCAATATGCATCAAAACGAAATTAGACAGGTGCATAAATTTGGGCACCCCAACAGAAAAATCACATCAATATTTAGTAGAGCCTCCTTTTGCTAAAATAACAGCCTCTAGACGCTTCCTATAGCCTCTAATGAGTGTCTGGATTCTGGATGAAGGTATTTTGGACCATTCCTCCTTACAAAACATCTCCAGTTCAGTTATGTTTGATGGTTGCCGAGCATGGACAGCCCGCTTCAAATCATCCCACAGATTCTCAATGATATTCAGGTCTGGGGACTGGGATGGCCATTCCAGAACATTGTACTTGTTCCTCTGCATAAATGCCCAGGTAGATTTTGAGCAGTGTTTTGGGTCGTTGTCTTGTTGAAATATCCAGCCCCGGCGTAACTTCAACTTTGTGACTGATTCTTCAACATTATTCCCAAGAATCTGCTGATATTGAGTGGAATCCATGCGACCCTCAACTTTAACAAGATTCCCAAACCCATGAGGCGGTGCACAATTGGCGGGCCGGACGCATGCATACTGACTTCAGTTGCCAGTTGTACGGTGTTTCTTCAGACACATTGGTGCGGCTGGCTTCTGGGTTAAGCAAGCAGTGTGTCAAGAAGCTGTGCAGCTTGGCAGGGTCGTGTTTCGGAGGACGCATGGCTCTCGACATTCCCGAGTCCGTACGGGATTTGCAGTGATGGGACAAAACTGTAACTACCAATTGGATAAAATAACAAAAAATAAACACCCATCTATCAGAACTCAGGATAAGACCCAGATACAGACACTAGGAAACAGATACTTGAGAAAACAGGAAGACGGGAAAGCACGCTGGTAAGACAAGACGAACTGGCAACAGACTAACAGAGAACACAGGTATAAATGCACAGGGGATAATGTGGAAGATGGCGACACCTAGAGGTGGGTGGAGACACGCACAAAGACAGGTGAAACCGATCAGGGTGTGACACCCATCCATGTATCCATGATACCACAGGGAGTGAATCTAAAGTAGTAGACTCCTCTCACTGGTGCTGTGAAGATGTATGGTCTTTTATTTAATTCTATATTAATTCATAGGTATATACAGTGCATTCAGAAAGTATTGAGACCCACAGATTTTTTCCCCATTTTGTTACGTTACAGCCTTATTCTAAAATTGATTAAGTTGTTTTTTTTCCTCATCAATCTACACACAATACCCCATAATGACAAAGCAAAAACTGTTTTTTTAGAAAAGTTATAAAACTGATATCACATTTACATAAGTATTCAGACCCTTTACTCAGTACTTTGTTGAAGCATCTTTGGTAGCGATTACAGCCTTGAGTCTTCTTGGGTATGACGCTACAAGCTTGGCAGACATGTATTTGGGGAGTTTCTCCCATTCTTCTCTGCAGATACTCTCAAACTCTGTCAAGTTAGACGGGGAGCGTCGCTGCACAGCTATTTTCAGGTCTCTCCAGAGATGTTAGATCGGGTTCAAGTCCGGGCTCTGGCTGGGCCACTCAAGGACATTCAGAGACTTGTCCCGAAGCCACTCCTGTGTTGTCTTGGCTATTGTCCTGTTGGAAGGTGAACCTTTGGCCCAGTCTGATGTCCTGAACGCTGTATAGCAGGTTTTCATCAAGGATCTCTCTGTACTCTGCTCCATTCATTTTTCCCTTGATCCTGACTTGTCTCCCAGTGCCTGCCAATGGAAAAACATCCCCACAGCATGATGCTGCCACCACCATGCTTCACAGTAGGTATGGTGCCAGGTTTCCTCCAGACATGACATTTGGCATTCATGCCAAAGCATTCAATCTTGGTTTCATCAGACCAGACCAGACACTTGGCAAACTCCAAGCGGGCTGTCATGTATTTTACTGAGGACTGGCTTCCATCTGGCCACTCTACCATAAAGGCCTGTGGTGGAGGGCTGCAGAGATGGTTGTTCTTCTGGAAGGTTCTCCCTTCTTCTCCAACGAATTGCAAAAATCACTGAAGCTAGAGGTTCCTATCTCCCTCACTAACTTTAAGCGTCAGCTGTCAAAGCTGCTTATCGATCACTGCACCTGTATATAGCCCTTCTGTAAATAGCCCACACTACTACCTCATCCCCATATTTATTTTTGTTATTTTCACAAATCTTGCACTCCAGTATCTCTATTTGCACATCATAATTTGCACATCCTTCATTCCTGTGTTAATGATGATAATCTGTAATTTATCTCACCACTATGGTCTATTTATTGTCCTACCTCCTAACCTTACTGCATTTTGCACTACATTTTGCACTCTGTATTTAGATTTTCTATTGTGTTTTTACCATGTTTGTTTACTGTGTAACTCTGTGTTGTTTTTGTCGCACTGCTTTGCTTTGTCTTGGCCAGGTCGCAGTTGCAAATGAGAACTTGTTCTCAACTGACCTACCTGGTTAAATAAAGGTGAAATAAAAAATAAATAAATAAATAAATAAAAATCTCCACAGAGGAACACTGGAGCTCTTTCAGAGTGACCATCGGGTTCTTGGTCCCCTCCCTGACCAAGGCCCTTCTCCCCCAATTGCTCAGTTTGGCCAGGCTACCAGCTCCAGGAGTGGTTCCAAACTTCTTCCATTTAAGAATGATGGAGGCCACTGTGTTCTTGGGGAACTTCAATGCTGCAGAATTTTTTTGGTATCCTTCCCCAGTTCTGTGCCTCGACACAATCCAGTCTCGAAGCTCTATGGACAATTCCTTCGACCTCATGGCTTGGTTTTTGCTCTGACATGCACTGTCAACTGTGGGACCTTATATAGACAGGTGTGTGCCTTTCCAAATCATGTCCAATCAATTGAATTTACCACAGGTGGACTCCAATCAAGTTGTAGAAACATTTCAAGGATGAACAATGGAAACAGGATGCACCTGAGCTCAATTTCAAGTCTCATAGCAAAGGGTCTGAATACTTATGTAAATAAGGTATTTCTCTTTTTTATTTTTAAGAAATGCTCTATAAACCTGTTTTCACTTTGTCATTATGGGGTATTGGGTAGATTGATGAGTACATTTATTTATTTAATCAATTTTAGAATAAGGCTGTAACGTATTAAAATGTGGAAAAATTCAAGGGGTCTGAATACTTTCCGAATCCCAAAAATATAAGCGCAACATGCAACATTTTCAACAATTTTACTGAGTTACAGTTTATATAAGGAAATCAGTCAATTTAAATAAATAAATGAGGCCCTAATCTATGGATTTCACATGACTGGGCAGTAGCGTAGCCATGGGTGGGCCTGATAGGGCATAGGCCTACCCACTTGGGAGCCAGGCCCACCCACTGGAGAGCAAGGCCCAAAATAAATGTTCACCACATTACAGACAAAAATACTCCTCAGTTTCATCAGCTGTCTGGGTGGCTGGTCTTAGATGATCCCGCAGGTGAAGCAGCCGGATGTGGAGGTCCTTGAGACATCTGTGGCATTGTGTTGTGTGACATTTTAGAGTGGACTTTTATTATCTCCAGCACAAGGCGCACATGTGTAATGATCATGCTACTTAATAAGCTTCTTGATATGCTACACCTGTCAGGTGGATGGAGAAATGTTCACTGACAGGGATGTAAACAAATTTGTGCTCAAAATGTGAGAGAAATAAGCTTTTTGTGAGTATGGAAAAATGTGGGGATCTTTTATTTCAGCTCATGAGACATGGGACCAACACTATACATATTGCATTTATATTTATGAAATAGTCATCCAATATTTGCAATGGATACACAATGCAGTAGTACCTGTAATGTTGATGTAAGCCTTTCCGATGTTTGTGAAGACTTTGCTGTAGGTCAGAGTAGTCTCACTACTGATGGGTCCTACAATACCAGTCAGAGTAGTGGAGAATATGAAAGAGAAATCACAATTATTAAGCAAACATCTTATTATTATTGCATATACTGTATCTTATCATATGCCACCAAATCACACATTTTTTATTTTTAAACTTTGGTTTGAGAACATTTTACATGTTAAATTTACGGGCTCCCAAGTGGCACAGTGGTCTAAGACACTGCATCTCAGTGCTAGAGGTGTCACTACAGACAACCTGGTTTGAATCCAGACTGTCACAACTGGCTGTGATTGGGAGTCCCATAGTTTAGCCCGGTGTAGGCCGTCATTGTAAGTAAGAATTTGTTCTTGACTTTCCTGGTTAAATTTTAATAGCATACAGACAACGATTTGGGACATAACCTGTATTCTCTCTCTCTCTTCAGTTCCTCTACCTCTTTCTCACTTGTTGTCAGTCTGGCCTCCATTGTTGAAAGCGCTGCTGCTAGTGCTGAAATTGTATTATTGAAAAACAATAAGAAGATATGAGATATGTTTGGCTTACTGCTGGTCAATGTAACGCTATCTCAAAGCTAACATCTGTACATTATGTATTATTATGTACATTATGTATTACAACCTGTGTTCTCTCTTTTCATTTGCTCCACTTCTTTCTCACTGATTGTCAGTCTGGTCTCACTGTTTGTCAGTCTGGTCCCCATGGCTAAAATAATATTCAGTCAGTATTATGATGTATGACTGACTGTATGTGGTACACTTCATACACAATGGGTATAATTCTAATTGTGCAAGTCTCCCATTGAAATCAATGCATGACTTACATGGATGTCTGAATGGTGTACACAGATCTCAATTTAGAATTCAGCCCATTGTTAAATATAACTCACTTATTACCTGTGTTCAATGTCTTCAGCTCCTCCAGCTGGCTCTTATAGAACGTCAGTTCAGTCTTAGTGATGCTTAGCTCCACTCTCTGTTCCACCATGATGGTTCCCAGGTTGTGTACCATGTCTCTCAGGTGTTTCAGCTCAGTCCAGATGTCAGGTTGGGTGGTGGTCTGTGTGTCGGTCAAGGCTGAAGTTTGGTCTTCTGGCTCTCATAGTGAACTTCCCTCCCCTTCTCCCTTTCTCCCATGATGCCCCAGACACACACATCAGCTACACCAGTGGAACTACAGAAGCCCTAATTCTGACAACACTCACACCTTCTAATGTACCTTCTAGTCCTTGTTATAGAGAACCTGAACCATTACATAAGATCACTGTTGGTTTATTTAAGGTACAGTCCAAGGACTTAAGTTGAGAACATTTGTGGATAAGATTATTTTTGACAGAGTTGTTTAAAAGGTATGTCGTGGGAAATATGAACCTGCTATTATCTAACACAAAAATGTGTGTGTTTGTCTCTCTCTTTCACTCTGTCCCCAGTGAAGCCGTCTAAGCCGCGGTGTTGGATGGAGGGCCGGCTGTTGGAGGGTAGTGACGTTAAGATGAGCTGTAAGTCTACATACGGCTCTGACCCCATAAACTACAAATGGGAGAGGCTGCTGGACAAGGGCAAGTACGTGGGGAAGCTGCCCCCACTGGCCCTCATAGGTAAGCCTTCTAGTCCACTACATGCTCTCTCTTTGTGTGTGTGTGTGTGTGTGTGTGTGTGTGTGTGTGTGTGTGTGTGTGTGTGTGTGTGTGTGTGTGTGTGTGTGTGTGTGTGTGTGTGTGTGTGTGTGTGTGTGTGTGTGTGTGTGTGTGTGTGTGTGTGTGTATATATGTATTTCCTGTGCCTTCAAGACATAATGACAAGTCTGTCAGATTTATCATAAGACATACACTGACTCAAACTCCAACTAAAATTTCCTACTTGAGATTAAAACATTTCAAGCAATTTCCAGATCCCCTCTTGGGATAGAACATACTGTACTTTACGTGATTAAAGTGTGTGTCAGAATGCCAGGACAGTTTCAATGCAAATACACCACCTCCAGTATCCTTATTTGACCTTGTTCACATGTCCAGTTAGTGTTAGTGACAAGTGTTGGTAGAATAATTTCTCCCATGCAGACTCGGCCAAGTTCTTAGTCAATAACACTCCCTTATCTACATGTGCCTACCTGTTCTGGGAAACTGGCCAGTGAAATCTGTTACAACAAAGGACTGAGTTTACCCATCCCAAATAAAACACCAGCCCGATCCCCTATGTATTTGTCTACTGTAGATCTTGTAGGATGAATAGTTTAGGTAATACAGTGAAAACTCCCCCTAGTCTATCAGAGGGGAAGGTAGAACTAATAATGCCACATTGCAGATACTTGTTGAATCATATCAGATCTACAAAAAGTGCATAAAGTTTAGGGGCTAGATGTTGTCCAAAAAGCAGTCTATAATTAATTTTTATTTTACTAGGTAAGTCAGTTAAGAACAAATTCTTATTTACAATGACAGCCTAGGAACAGTGGGTTAACTGCCTTGTTCAGGGGCAGAATGACAGATTTTTACCTTGTCAGCTCGGGGATTCGATCCAGCAACCTTTCAGTTACAGGCCCAACACTCTATCCACTTGGCTACCTGCCACCCCTATAACAGGGAACTTTCCAGAGCAACTTAGGGAGTAGGGAGTGCATATATTTTTCATACAGGTCCCCCATGGGAATCAAACCCAGAACCCTGGCATTGCAAGCGCCATGCTCTACCAACTTAGCCACACATCCAAAGATACATTATGAAAGTGACCTTCCAGGAACATGTAAAATAGACACCATGGTTTGGATCATGGTTTGGTCACTCTGAATTAGTTTAACTTTATACATTTCCATTCTTAGCTATCACAATTTTTATTAAAATATATCTAATTTGATGTATTTGATGATTGTTCAAAGTTCAAACACTCTCCACATAACCATCACCTGCAATATTGTTTTTGGATTGGATAGTTGAAAAAAAGCTTTAAAATGCATCACAATCACTGTATCCTGGACTTCCTGACGGACCGCCACCAGGCGGTGAGGGTAGGCAACAACACATTCGCCACGTTGACCATCAACTTGGGGGCCCCTCAGTCCCCTCCTGTACTCCCTGTTCACCCACGACACCATCATTTCATTTTCTGATGACACAACAGTGGTAGAACTGATCCCCGACGACGATGAGACAGCCTTTAGGGACGAGGTCAGAGATCTGGCAGTGTGATGCCAAAACAACAACTGCTCCCAAATAAATCAAATCAAATCAAATTTGATTGGTCACATACACATGGTTAGCGGATGTTATTACGAGTGTAGCGAAATGCTTGTGCTTCTAGCTCCGACAATGCAGTACTATCTAACAATAATGTCTAACAGTTTCACAACATATAACACACATAAATCTAAGTAAGAAAGGATTGAGAATATATACATATGCCAGGGCGGCATTGGACTAAGATCCAGTGGAATAGTAAGCTTTAAAGTATACAATATACACATAAGAGATTGGTGATGCAGTATGTAAACACGATTAGGTGACTAAGATACCAAGAATAGTATAGCGTACAGTTAGACGTATGAGATGAGTAGTGCAAGATACAGAAACATTATTAAAGTGACTAGTGTTTCATTCCTTAAGTGGCCGGTGCTTTATAATCTCAAATCAAATCAAAAGTTATTGGTCACATACACATGTTTAGCAGATGTTAATTCGGATGTCGCGAAATGCTGGTGCTTCTAGTTCCGACATTGCAGTATATCTAACAGTAGGAATGAATTAGGCCTATATACATAAGGACTAGCGGCATGGACTAAGATACAGTAGAAAAGTATTGAATACAGTATACAAATGAGATGGGGAATGCAAGATATGTAAACATTGTTTAAATGACTGTGATACCGAAGGATAGTATAGAATACAGTATATACATATGGGATGAGTGATGCCAGATATGTAAACATTATAAACATTATTAAAGTGGCTAATGTTCCATACCTTAAAGTAACCAGTGATTTCTAGTCTGAGCCTCTAGGCAGCAGCCTCTAATGTGCTAGTGGTGGCCCCGGTGTTGAGGATCAGCGAAGTGGAGGTATTGTTTCCTACCTTCACCACCCTGGGGGCGGCCCGTCAGGAAGTCCAGGACCCAGTTGCACAGGGCGGGGATAAATACGGCTGTAGCAATGATGGCCAAGAATTCCCTCGAGAGGTAGAACAGTCGGCATTTAAATTGTGATATATTCTAAGTCGGGTGAACAGAAGGACTTGAGTTCCTGTATGTTATCACATTTACACATAAAACATATACTCCAACCTTCTGCTTCCCGGAGGGATGTTTATTCCTGATGTACTGAAAACCACACTGGCTTTACAGGATCGGACAGAACATTTCCAGAAAGCATGTGTCTGTGAAGCAGAGTATATTGCAGTCCCTAGTGTCTCGCTGAAAAGCGACTCTCGCCCTGAGTTCATTAACCTTATTATCCAGAGATTGGACATAAGCGAGTAAAATGGGTGGTGTGCACGCTTCCTGAGTCGGACCAGGAGGCCGCCCCAAGTACCTCTTCTCCACCGCCGGCGTTTTTGTTGTTTTGGGTCGGCATCTGGGATAAGTTCAATTGCCCTGGAGAGCCCGAACAAAGGGTCTGCTCCTGGAAAGTCATAATCCTGATCATAGTGCTGCTGGTTCTTCCCGGCTGTATGTAATGGCACAAAACAATTTCTAAGCTAATAATGTGAAAAAAGTACATAAACAAACAAAATACTGCATAGTTTCTTAGGAGCTAGTCGCGAAGCAGCCATCTTGGTCGGCGCTACTCCCCCCACGTCAGCAAGATAAGGGAGCTGATGGTGGACTACAGGAAACGGAGGGGCGAGCACGTCCCCATCCACAACTATGGGGCTGTAGTGGAGCGGGTCGAGAGCTACAAGTTCCTCTGTGTCCACATCACTAAGGAATTAACATGGTGCACACACCCACACAGTTGTGAAGAGGGCACCTCAGTGCCTCTTCCCCCTCAGGAGGTTGAAAAGATTTGGCATGGGCCCTCAGATCCTCAAAAAGTTCAACAGCTGCACCATTGAGAGCATCTTGACTGGCTGCATTACCGCTTGGTACGACAACTGCAAGGCACCCGACCACAATGCGCTACATAGGGTGGGGAGTACGGAGACGAGCTCCCTGCCATCCAGTGCAGGACGTCTACATCAGGCGGTGCCAGAGGAAGACCTCAAAGACTCCAGCCACCTAAGCCATAGACTGTTCTCTTTGCTATCGCACTGCAAGCGGTACCAGTGCACCAAGTCTGGAACCAACAGGACCCTGAACAGCTTTTACCCCCAAGCTATAAGACTGCTTTATAAGACTGCTAAATAGCTAATCGAAGGGCTACCCGGACTACCTGCATTGACCCTTTTTTGCACAACTCTCTTGCACTGACTCTACTACCCACACACTCACATACTTACACTGACATCCCAACACACACATTCACACACACACTACATATGCCCACACACACAGAGCACGTGCACACGTGCATACTGACGCCACACACTCACACGCTGCTGCTACTGTATATTATCTATCCTGTTGCTAAGTCACTTTACCCCTACCTATATGTACTGTACATAGCTACCTTAGTCACCTCGTACCCCTGCACATCGACTCGGTACTGGTACTCCCTGTATAAGCCATGTTATTACCTCGTACCCCTGCACATCGACTCGGTACTGTTTTTATATGAACTCTGCATTGTTGGAAAGGACCATGTAAGTAATCATTTCACTGTTAGGACTCTATTGATCTATCAGATCTACTTTAGCCGACATCCGCATAGCGGTTGTTTTGGCGGTGTCCAAGGTGGAACTGCATTAGAGCTGTCAAATCCACAAGCGGCTCCTGGCATTATACCTAAAGCGGACATTACCATTGGCTGCACGGAGTCGCATTAACAGAAATCACATGCAGTCTTGTTTACAAGTTTGAACACTGGAATGTGAGATGTGATCTACACCTCGATTAGGATGATAGAAATCCTAATTATTTAGTTGAAGGATTTTTCATTTAATTTGAGCGTAATTATATCTATGTAGCCTACACGTTCTCGTTCTGAGCTTCTAATGTGAGTGGGGCGGGTGTGACTTTTTGACAATGATCACAAGAGCAGCTGCTCACCGATTTGACAGCTCCATCACAGTTCCACCTCCAACACCGCCAAAACACTCGCTATGTGGCTGTCTGCTATCGGCGGTTAACGCTTGATCTGATTGAATCTAGACAATAGTCTGCACCTGTTGTTTACGATGCATGTGACAAATAAAATTGTATTTGACCTTGTCCTGTTCTCGTGTAAGATTTGAAAAACTCAGAGATAGTGACACTGAGGAACCTGACCAAGGAGAGTGCTGGGGTATATAAATGTACCGCCAGCAACGATGTGGGAGAGGAGAACTGCACCGTAGAGGTCAAGATGCACTGTGAGTACCCCATATTAAGGTTACCAAATATGATCTGTAGGACAGTAATAGCTTTCTTCCAACGTGTGAATCATATTTATCTTTGTGTACATTTCAGATGTGCGGGGCATGGGTGTGGTGGCGGGCGCCGTGGTGGGCGTGTCCTTCGGCGTTCTCCTCATCATCCTCATCATCTGGTTGGTGTTCCGCAAGAAGGAGAAGAAGAAATACGACGAGGAGGAGACCCCTAATGAGATCAGGTACACACACATACAAGCATACACACACAATCACATACACACACGCATCCCTTACACATACATACACTGACACACACACACATACACACCAAATCATGCTCAAACACACACATTTATGTTAGTTAAGTTAATTTGCAGATAGTCAGAAACACAGAACATATTGAATCAGAAATAACAAAAAGTAAATACTGTTAACAGATGGGGTGGGAACAAACCTCACCTCGTTGCTACAAATAATTACTTGATTTCACTCTCAGTCCACCAACATAAGTCTTAATACCACCACCACTTAAATCAGCCTGTGTAGCATCCTCTCTCCAGCCTGTGTAGCATCCTCTCTACAGCCTGTGTACCATCCCCCTGCAGATACTGTAGCTCCAGTGCAGCTCTCAGAGCAGGTTCCTTACCTCTCCGAGCAGGTTCCTTACCTCTCTGAGCAGGTTCCTTACCTCTCCGAGCAGGTTCCTTACCTCTCCGAGCAGGTTCCTTACCTCTCCGAGCAGGTTCCTTACCTCCGAGCAGGTTCCTTACCTCTGAGAAGGTTCCTTACCTCTCAGAGCAGGTTCCTCAACTCTCAGAGCAGGTCCCTTACCTCAGAGCAGATTCCTCACCTCTCAGAGCAGATTCCTCACCTCTCAGAGCAGGTTTCTCAACTCTCAGAGAAGGTTCCTCACCTCCGAGCAGGTTCCTCATCTCTCAGAGCAGATTCCTCACCTCTCAGAGCAGATTCCTCACCTCTCAGAGCAGGTTTCTCACCTCTCAGAGCAGGTTCCTTACCTCTCAGGGTAGGTTCCTCACCTCTCAGAGCAGGTTCCTTACCTCTCAGAGCAGGTCCCTCAACTCTCAGAGCAGGTCCCTTACCTCTCAGAGCAGATTCCTCACCTCTCAGAGGAGGTTTCCCACAACTCAGAGCAGGTTCCTTACCTCTCAGAGCAGGTTTCTCACCTCTCATAGCAAGTTCTTCACCTCTCAGAGCAGGTTCCTCAACTCTCAGAGCAGGTCCCTTACCTCTCAGGGCAGTTTCCTCACCTCTCAGAGCAGGTTCCCCACCTCTCATAGCAGGTCCCTCAACTCTCAGAGCAGGTCCCTTACCTCTCAGGGCAGGTCCCTTACCTCTCAGGGCAGGTCCCTCGTGCGGTTCCTCAACTCTCAGAGCAGATTCCTCACTTCTCAGAGCAGGTTCTTCAACTCTCAGAGCAGGTTCCTTACCTTTCAGGGCAGGTTCCTCACCTCTCAGAGCAGGTTCCTTACCTCTCAGGGCAGGTCCCTCACCTCTCAGGGCAGGTTTCTCAACTCACAGAGCAGGTTCCTCACCTCTCAGAGCAGGTTCCTCCCCTCTCAGAGCAGATTCCTCACTTCTCAGAGCAGGTTTCTCACCTCTCAGAGCAGGTTCCATACCTTTCAGGGCAGGTTCCTCATCTCTCAGAGCAGGTTCCTTACCTCTCAGGGCAGGTTCCTCAACTATCAGAGCAGGTTCCTCACCTCTCAGAGCAGGTTTCTCACCTCTCAGAGCAGGTTCTTCACCTCTCAGAGCAGGTTCCTCAACTCTCAGAGCAGGGCCCTTACCTCTCAGGGCAGGTTCCTCATCTCTCAGAGCAGGTTCCTCACCTCTTAGAGCAGGACCCTCAACTCTCAGAGCAAGTCCCTTAACTCTCAGGGCAGGTCCCTCGTGCGGTTCCTCAACTCTCAGAGCAGGTTCCTCACTTCTCAGAGCAGGTTCTTCACCTCTCAGAGCAGGTTCCTTACCTTTCAGGGCAGGTTCCTCACCTCTCAGGGCAGGTTTCTCAACTCACAGAGCAGGTTCCTCACCTCTCAGAGCAGGTTCCTCACCTCTCAGGGCAGGTCCCTCACCTCTCAGGGCAGGTTCCCCACCTCTCATAGCAGGTCCCTCAACTCTCAGAGCAGGTCCCTTACCTCTCAGGGCAGGTCCCTCGTGCGGTTCCTCAACTCTCAGAGCAGGTTCCTCACTTCTCAGAGCAGGTTCTTCACCTCTCAGAGCAGGTTCCTTACCTTTCAGGGCAGGTTCCTCACCTCTCAGGGCAGGTTTCTCAACTCACAGAGCAGGTTCCTCACCTCTCAGAGCAGGTTCCTCACCTCTCAGGGCAGGTCCCTCACCTCTCAGGGCAGGTTCCTCACCTCTCAGAGCAGGTCCCTCAACTCTCAGAGCAGGTCCCTTACCTCTCAGAGCAGATTCCTCACCTCTCAGAGCAGGTTTCCCACCACTCAGAGCAGGTTCCTTACCTCTCAGAGCAGGTCCCTTACCTCTCTGGGCAGTTTCCTCACCTCTCAGAGCAGGTTCCCCACCTCTCATAGCAGGTCCCTCAACTCTCAGAGCAGGTCCCTTACCTCTCAGGGCAGGTCCCTCGTGCGGTTCCTCAACTCTCAGAGCAGGTTCCTCACTTCTCAGAGCAGGTTCTTCACCTCTCAGAGCAGGTTCCTTACCTTTCAGGGCAGGTTCCTCACCTCTCAGGGCAGGTTTCTCAACTCACAGAGCAGGTTCCTCACCTCTCAGAGCAGGTTCCTCACCTCTCAGAGCAGATTCCTCACTTCTCAGAGCAGGTTTCTCACCTCTCAGAGTAGGTTCTATACCTTTCAGGGCAGGTTCCTCACCTCTCAGAGCAGGTTCCTTACCTCTCAGGGCAGGTCCCTCACCTCTCAGGGCAGGTTCCTCAACTATCAGAGCAGGTTCCTCACCTCTCAGAGCAGGTCCCTTACCTCTCAGGGCAGGTCCCTTACCTCTCAGGGCAGGTCCCTCGTGCGGTTCCTCAACTCTCAGAGCAGATTCCTCACTTCTCAGAGCAGGTTCTTCAACTCTCAGAGCAGGTTCCTTACCTTTCAGGGCAGGTTCCTCACCTCTCAGAGCAGGTTCCTTACCTCTCAGGGCAGGTCCCTCACCTCTCAGGGCAGGTTTCTCAACTCACAGAGCAGGTTCCTCACCTCTCAGAGCAGGTTCCTCACCTCTCAGAGCAGATTCCTCACTTCTCAGAGCAGGTTTCTCACCTCTCAGAGCAGGTTCCATACCTTTCAGGGCAGGTTCCTCATCTCTCAGAGCAGGTTCCTTACCTCTCAGGGCAGGTTCCTCAACTATCAGAGCAGGTTCCTCACCTCTCAGAGCAGGTTTCTCACCTCTCAGAGCAGGTTCTTCACCTCTCAGAGCAGGTTCCTCAACTCTCAGAGCAGGGCCCTTACCTCTCAGGGCAGGTTCCTCATCTCTCAGAGCAGGTTCCTCACCTCTTAGAGCAGGACCCTCAACTCTCAGAGCAAGTCCCTTAACTCTCAGGGCAGGTCCCTCGTGCGGTTCCTCAACTCTCAGAGCAGGTTCCTCACTTCTCAGAGCAGGTTCTTCACCTCTCAGAGCAGGTTCCTTACCTTTCAGGGCAGGTTCCTCACCTCTCAGGGCAGGTTTCTCAACTCACAGAGCAGGTTCCTCACCTCTCAGAGCAGGTTCCTCACCTCTCAGGGCAGGTCCCTCACCTCTCAGGGCAGGTTCCTCACCTCTCAGAGCAGGTCCCTCAACTCTCAGAGCAGGTCCCTTACCTCTTAGAGCAGATTCCTCACCTCTCAGAGCAGGTTTCCCACCACTCAGAGCAGGTTCCTTACCTCTCAGAGCAGGTCCCTTACCTCTCTGGGCAGTTTCCTCACCTCTCAGAGCAGGTTCCCCACCTCTCATAGCAGGTCCCTCAACTCTCAGAGCAGGTCCCTTACCTCTCAGGGCAGGTCCCTCGTGCGGTTCCTCAACTCTCAGAGCAGGTTCCTCACTTCTCAGAGCAGGTTCTTCACCTCTCAGAGCAGGTTCCTTACCTTTCAGGGCAGGTTCCTCACCTCTCAGGGCAGGTTTCTCAACTCACAGAGCAGGTTCCTCACCTCTCAGAGCAGGTTCCTCACCTCTCAGAGCAGATTCCTCACTTCTCAGAGCAGGTTTCTCACCTCTCAGAGTAGGTTCTATACCTTTCAGGGCAGGTTCCTCACCTCTCAGAGCAGGTTCCTTACCTCTCAGGGCAGGTCCCTCACCTCTCAGGGCAGGTTCCTCAACTATCAGAGCAGGTTCCTCACCTCTCAGAGCAGGTTTCTCACCTCTCAGAGCAGGTTCTTCACCTCTCAGAGCAGGTTCCTCAACTCTCAGAGCAGGGCCCTTACCTCTCAGGGCAGGTTCCTCATCTCTCAGAGCAGGTTCCTCACCTCTCAGAGCAGGACCCTCAACTCTCAGAGCAGGTCCCTCGTGTGGTTCCTCAACTCTCAGAGCAGGTTCCTCACCTCTCAGAGCAGGTTCTTCACCTTTCAGAGCAGGTTCCTCACCTCTCAGGGCAGGACCCTTACCTCTCAGAGCAGGTCCCTTACCTCTCAGAGCAGGTCCCTTACCTCTCAGAGCAGGTTCCTCACCTCTCAGAGCAGATTCCTCACTTCTCAGAGCAGGTTTCCCACCTCTCAGAGCAGGTTCCTTACCTTTCATGGCAGGTTCCTTACCTTTCAGGGCAGGTCCCTCACCTCTCAGAGCAGGTTCCTTAACTTTCAGGGCAGGGGTTCCTCACCTCTCAGAGCAGGTTCCTCCCCATCTCTCAGAGCAGGTTCCTCCCCATCTCTCAGAGCAGGTTCCTCACTTCTCATAGCAGGTTCCTCACTTCTCATAGCAGGTTCCTCACTTCTCATAGCAGGTTCCTCACTTCTCATAGCAGGTTCCTCCCCACCCCTCAGAGCAGGTTCCTCCCCACCCCTCAGAACAGGTTCCTCCCCATCCATCCCTCATAGCAGGTTCCTCCCCACCCCTCATAGCAGGTTCCTCCCCATCCATCCCTCAGAGCAGGTTCCTCCCCATCCATCCCTCAGAGCAGGTTCCTCCCCATCTCTCATAGCAGGTTCCTCCCCATCTCTCAGAGCAGGTTCCTCAATTCTCATAGCAGGTTCCTCCCCATCCCTCATAGCAGATTCCTCCCCACCCCTCATAGCAGGTTCCTCCCCATCCATCCCTCAGAGCAGGTTCCTCCCCATCCACCCCTCAGAGCAGGTTCCTCCCCATCTATGCCTCAGAACAGGCTCCTCCCCACCCATCCCTCAGAGCAGGTTCCTCCCCACCCATCCCTCATAGCAGGTTCCTCCCCACCCATCCCTCAGAGAAGGTTCCTCCCCACCCATCCCTCAGAGAAGGTTCCTCCCCACCCTTCATAGTAGGTTCCTCCCCATCCATCCCTCAGAGCAGGTTCCTCCCATCCCTCATAGCAGGATCCTCCCAATCATCCCTCAGAGCAGGTTCCTCCCCATCCCTCAGAACAGGTTCCTCCCCACCCCTCAGAGCAGGTTCCTCCCCATCCATCCCTCAGAGCAGGTTCCTCCCCATCCATCCCTCAGAGCAGGTTCCTCCCATCCCTCATAGCAGGTTCCTCCCCATCCATCCCTCAGAGCAGGTTCCTCCCCATCCATCCCTCAGAGAAGGTTCCTCCCCACCCATCCCTCAGAGCAGGTTCCTCCCCATCCATCCCTCAGAGCAGGTTCCTCCCCACACCTCAGAGCAGGTTCCTCCCCATCCATCCCTCAGAGTAGGTTCCTCCCCACCCATCCCTCAGAGCAGGTTCCTCCCCACCCTTCATAGCAGGTTCCTCCCCACCCATCCCTCAGAGCAGGTTCCTCCCCACCCATCCCTCAGAGCAGGTTCCTCCCCATCCCTCATAGCAGGTTCCTCCCCATCCATCCCTCAGAGCAGGTTCCTCAACTCTCAGAGCAGGTTCCTCTCCATCCCTCAGAGCAGGTTCCTCCCCATCCCTAGGACCAGGTTCCTCCCCATCCCTCAGAGCAGGTTGCCAGCGTCCTAAATTATGTCTGATAATGCTGCCTGCTGGCAGTGCTTGTTACAACAGCATCTATTTTTTGGCGATAGCGGACCCTATTTGCATGTGTCAGGCTGAATTCTGTAGGCACAGGGGGATGGCTGAGCTCCAATAATGGAGTGGCACGGCAAGGGCAAGAGCCGCGGAGCAGACAGTCACTTCTGTCCTATTTACATATGGAGCATTAGCAGCGACACATGCACACATACACACACAGTCTAAGGTCAAACTGATGTTTAATTAGAGAAGGTGAGGGGTTGCTAATGATGTGATAATTAAGTATGTGTCGGTGAGGTGCTGTCCTAACCTGACCTAACTAGGGTTCATTGTAAGAAGGGGATACCAGTTATTCAGTCATTCAGAGTACCATGTATTTGGCAGCTACTGCTGTTACTGCAAAGAATACATATCGGTTTTATATGAAGACGTAAAAGTTAATAATGTTCAATGGATGCAGACATACGTGTTATGCGTTATAATGCGTTATGCATTGCATTTAAACCATTATAGATGTGCTTATAATGCGCTCACTGTGCATTATGTGGAAGGTTGTCATTTCAAGAATATTATCTCTTGTTTCATTGAGTGACATTTTTCGATGTTCTGAGCCACACGTCTTTGTCTCTGTCTCAGGGAGGATGCAGAGGCTCCCAAGGCCAAACTGGTGAAGCCTAATTCTCTCTCCTCGTCCCGCTCTGGAAGCTCCCGCTCGGGAACTTCCTCCACCCAGTCCATGGTCCATGCCACTGCCCCCCGGGGGCCCCGCGCCCGCCTGCCCGATGTGGCCGCCCTCAAGGAGAATGGCCAGCCCAACAGCTTCCCCCAACAGCCCCCTGCCTATACACAGGTGGTCCCAAAGACCCCTGAGCCCCGCACAGCCCCGGCCAAGCCCAGCCCTTCCCCCAAACTGAGCCCCGGGAACCTGGCCCGCATGGGGGCAACGCCAGTCATGATCCCTGCCCAGACCAAGGCCTTCCAGACTGTGTAGGAGGGAGGAAGGGGATGGAATAGTGGAGGGAGTAGACACAGACTGACACAAGAAGCCCCAGTACACAGCTGATAGCAACCCCCATCCTGCCCCCAGAAACCCTGTGAAAACCAGCCATTCCATCGGCAACTAAAAGTAAAAGCATTCTTACGAAGGGAAGATTTTCATAAGAGGTTACCCTCTCCTGTACAAACAATACAGAACAAAATCTATTGTTCGCATGATATCCCGTGACAACAGAACTTTCATTGTGTTTTTGCCTGATTTTGCTGACGAGGTCAGTGATGTGGATCATACTCTGAGGTGGAAGAAGAGGGCAAGGGAAGGACCCTGAGTATTTTTAAACCGAAGTGACAGAGCCATGAAAGCGGAACAGGCTATGGACGAAGGGAGGGAGGGGGTGAGAGCAAACAGAGGACTGGAAAAGAACAAACAAAGGAGATACACAGGCTGCATAGCTTGCCAGAGATCAGGCCAGGGTGTCTGACTGTCTCACACACCTGATACCTGCTACCAACCAGGTCAAGCCAGACGGCAGACAAGACAAAGAGAGAGAAAAAAACAAAAACCGACAGGAAAAGTAAACCGCTCTCCAAACGCCTGCTTTCCCGGGCGCAACACCTACCACACTCACACACTCCGCCACACAGAGCCAATCAACATCTCCCAGGCTGCTTTTCTGGCATCACACACCTCCATGTATTCTCCTCCGGGATTCCCGCCAAGGCCAGCAGGCATGGTGATTGGTTTAGTAAGGAAGGGGGGGGGGGTGCACCGATCGATTGACACACCAATGAGAGTGGATGGAAGTTTGCTGCTGATGCAAGAGGGATGTTTGCCTGTGATTGTACAAAGATTATATAGCTTAAGTAAGAGACTCCACCTAGACACGTCACTTGTCACCCTATCCACCTGCACATGGGTCACTCGCAGCAACGTGGACATATCAGTATGGATTCCCCTTGCTTCCATGTTTCCTGTGCATCCAGCACTGTACACTCAACAAGGCTGGACATATGTAACGTTTTCTTCCCATGTTCATTGACAGTGTCAATTAAGCCCATAGGAATATATGACGGTGGTCATCATAGGGAATTATTAATGGCTGTGATATGTATTGCTTTTGTCTAATATTTTACATTTTTCAGTTTCATTTATTTCAGATTCCTTCAGAATGTTTAAGGATTGTTATTAAAGGGGTGAACATCAGCCCTATCGATAAAGTGCCACTGTTGATTTTTGTTGAAGATGGTTAATGGCATTTCTGTTTTTGTTTGTATTGTGTTAATAGCATTTCCATTAATCCAAATCCAAATGAATGAACTAACGTATGAATGTGTTGCTATACCGTGCATTATATAAAGGGTTGGATTTAGTTTCAGTCAAACTCAAATCATTCCATCAAAGTCTCTTCATGGTGGCCAAACACAGAATTTAAACAACACTCAAACTCAGTAAAATATCCTGGCTGAAAGTGTTGGATTATGCCCTACCGTTCTCTCTGACTTAAATTACTTAAATGACTTCTGCCTAGCGATAGTCTTCTCTGTCTCTACGCAGCAGCACATTGGTCCTTCAGTGTTATGACTGCTTCCTCCCAAAGAGACACCCCTGTTATTCTGGCTCACTCGCAATGTAATGGATGAGATGTCAGGAGGTATTTGAAGTGACTGATGCTGTGTCGCCCTCCAGGAGAACCCAGCACACTCATCTTAGATCACCCAGGAGGGAGGGCTCTTCTCGTCCAGCGGTGCAGAGAGCATAAGAGCGCACTCTGGCCTCCGAAATGGTTCAAACAGGATGGGGGACTCAGGAGTCTATACTTCTTAAAAAAAGGTTAAAAGTTAACCTGGCTTTTCGTTCATGCCTGGTTAAAATCACCCAGATAAATTTTTAACAATAATTTTTTTTAAATTAAGTCAGCCAAGTTGTGACGATGAGATTATCTCATGAACCGTGGGCAGTTCAAAGAGTGAAAAGAAAGCAGCAATTTTGTCTCAGTGACTCTCTTGAGTATGTCTAGCTTGCTCACTGCTGGTTGAAAAGCTCCTTTAAACCAGGAGACGGATGAGTGGCGAGATGGGAGGACGACACCGGAGGGAGAACTCCTGATTACCCATCACAACCCCCTTTGAATTTCCCATTATACCCCTAAAAGCCAATACAGGGAGGCCGATGATTGAATGTGGCTCTTACGGTCGTTTGATGGGGTAGGATAAGCACCGGTATTGATTTTCCTGTTATCTGAGTGGCTCTGTGAATTCCCCTGATGGAGCGCTTGGAGTCCTGAATCATTAGGGTTTCCACCCTCTTTCGTTGGAATGTCTTGCTTGGCAGACAGGAGGAACGGGAATGCTCCAAACCATGCTGGGGATTGGAATGACGTGAACCACAGGCGTTACGTTACCCTTTCACCATGTATCGACTTCAAAAGGACATTACCATAGGTTAGCTAGTACAAAACTTGCATCTTGATGTCATTCATTAGTCTGTCTACTCTAAAGACCTCCACTATGGTTTGAGTGATGGGGCCTTTGATATCATGCATATAGTGTAACGTTCAAGGGAGAAAGAATCCACCCAAAGCTGAAAAATGGTGGATATGCATGTCACAGATACTTAACTAGAGAAAGAGCAAAACAGTATTTTTGCCTCAATGCTTATATAAATATATAAATGATAATCTTGTACAGAAAAATGTTACAGTTAAAACAGATGCTATGACTGTAAAAAAGGAACATTTTATATATTGTTTTATTCCTTTTGAGTAGTATTCAGTCATAAGTACTTTGCACTTTCTTAAACTGTGCTCTCTGTGTACCGCTTGCGTTAAGCCCTTTTCACACCAACACCGTTAGGGGAGAAATTTTTTCTTTGATTGACAATGTCATGCACTTACTTTGAGTTGTTGTAAACCAAAAAGGCAATGTACATACCTCCTTCTCGAGTGAAAAATGTATATTTGTACAATATCTGAATAAGTACTGTTTTGGTTTGTAATAAAGCATTTGATGAATAGCCACTTGGTATGATTGTTCTCTACTTCAGACATGCCAACACGTGCAGGGACGGTTTCCTGGACACATAAAGTGCATTCGGAAGTATTCAGACCCCTTGACTTTTACCACATTTTGTTACGTTACAGCCTTATTCTAAAATTGATTAAATAGTTTTTTCCCCTTGTCAATCTAAACACAATACCCCATAATGACAATGCAAAAACAGTTTTTTTTTTATGTTTGCAAATGTATATAAAAAATAAAAACATAAATAAGTATTCAGACCATTTGCTATGAGACTCGAAATTGAGCTAAGGTGCATTATGTTTCCATGGATCCTCCTTGAGGTGTTTCTACAATTTGATTGGAGTCCACCTGTGGTAAATTCAATTGATTGGACATGATTTGGAAAGGCACACACCTGTCTATATAAGGTCCCACAGTTGACAATGCATGTCAGAGCAAAAACCAAGCCATGAGGCAGGAATGTGTCGAGGCACAGATCTGGGGAAGGGTACCAAACAATTTCTACAGCATTGAAAGTCCCCAAGAACACAGTGGCCTCCATCATTATTAAATGGAAGAAGTTTGGAACCACCAAGACTCTTCCTAGAGCTGGCCTCTCGGCCAAACTGAGCAATCAGGGAAGAAGGGCCTTGGTCAGGGAGGTGACCAAGAACCTGATGGTCACTCTGACAGAGCTCCAGAGTTCCTCTGTGGAGATGGGAGAAGGACAACCATCTCTGCAGCACCCCACCTCCGGTGAAGCTTGGAGGTGGCAGCATCATACTGTGGGGATGTTTTTCAGGGGCAGGGACTGGGAGACTAGTCAGGATTGAGGGAAAGATGAACGGAGCAAAGTACAGAGAGATCCTTGATGAAAACCTGCACCAGAGGGCTCAGGACCTCAGACTGGGTTGAAGGTTCACCTCCCAAAAAGGACAATGACCCTAAGCACACAGCCAAGACAACGCAGGGCTGACTTTGGGACAAGTCTCTGAATGTCCTTGAGTGGCCCAGCCAGAGCCCGGACTTGAACCCGATCAAACATCTCTGTGCAGCGACAATCCATATCCAACCTGATAGAGCTTGAGAGGATCTGAAAAGAATGGGAGAAACTACCTAAATACAGGTGTGCAAAGCTTGTATCTTCATACCCAAGAAGTCTCAAGGTTGTAATCGCTGCCAAAGGTGCTTCAACAAAGTACTGAGTAAAGGGTCTGACTACATTATGTAAATGTGATTGTTTTTTTTGTTGCAAAAATGTCTAAAAACCTGTTATTGCTTTGTCATCATGGGGTATTGTGTGTAAACAATTTAATCAATTTTAGAATACGGCTGTAACGTAACAAAATGTGGAAATAGTCAAGGAATCAGAATTCTTTCTGAATGCACCGTATTAAGCCATTTCGATGGAGATGTTGTAATGTAAATGCTATTTAGTTCAGGAATGAATCTGTGTCTGGGAAACTGGCCCATAAAGTATAGAAATACACATACTAGTGCCTGTAATTGGTCTATTCTAGCGTTTAAGGCCCCTGCCTCCTGTACATGTATGGTACCCCTGCCTGCGTGGGATGGAATCCCGGCCCAATTGGCCTTCTCACCTCTGTCTCCCTTCTATTCAAGCCTGTCACTGTCCAAAAACCAATAAAACCCCACAAATAAATATATTTTTAATAATAATAAATAGACAAGTTCCAATAGACATCTAGGATCATTCTCAACTTTGACCCCTGGGGATTCTCAGACACAGACCATACCCACAGGCCTAATCAGAATACAGACTATTTCATCTCAACCTTTGGTGGGGCAGTGAAGGGCATATTGTAGACGGCTGGCCATGAGGTTGCTGTGTGAAACACCAGATGGGGTCTGCCTGCTGTTGTGCCCTTGAGTGAGGCTCTTCAACAGAATGGTCTATAAGCAACGTCTTAAATAACCATTACAATCATGGAAACGGCTGAACAGTGAGACAGCTGACCTTCTAATTGATCATTGATTGAGTGAGGATATTCAATTAGCTGCGACAACCGACCACTGTCCTCAAGATTCTCCTTCACCATCATTGGCTATGACACTAAGCTACCGATACATTAACATTCTCTGGGGGTCTCATTTACACATTTGAGGTGCAAGGATGCACTCTAGTGGTAAAATATAGTAATTACATTACACTAGGGCGGCCTTTCTTTAGGTATGGGTCGCGGACCTGGTAATGGTGGGGCGCGAGGTGTCAAAGTAAATGTATAATTATTTCATTCATTAATGGAATTGATTTGGCCAAGTGCAACTGCGCTCTCTGTTCAGCGCGCTCTATGCTTAGCAGTGGTGTCTGTGCTCAGTTTGGCAGCTGCGCAAAAGGGGGGGAGGTGTGCGTGTGCTTTGCAGTAATTTTTTCTGAAGTTTTACGCTGTAGTTCAGCAGCCGATTACGCAGCGATTAGTATATCTCTCTTGGTTTCATACAAACTTTGAGAACTAACGAGGAGCGCCCGCAATGTGTTTTGTGCGGGGAAGTGCTTAGTAATGAGACTCTTAATGCGAACAAATTAAAACGACAGGTCCTGACCAAACATCCACAGCATGACGGTAAACACAAGGAGTTATTTCAGAACGGCACAATGCTTCAGGAAAAAGTGCTTCGACAGTGGAAAAGTAAGTCAGTTAGCAAGGCATTGTTGTCATTTTCTAACAGGTGATGGTAAGCAGAAATAAGGGAATATTATCGCTCATAATAGTAGGTGTGAGTTTCTCTTTCAAACAATCCCCTAATAACTAGCTAACGTTAGCCAAAGCAAGTTAGTTAGCTACTACTGTAACAGTACAGATGAAGATGAACAATTCTCAGGCCTACTGTACATCATACTGTAGAAATGATTGTTGAAAACTGGATCAGAACATCTACTGCTTTCTCAGCCATGCAGGATACCGCTTCCTTCTGTAGATGAGCAACCCAGAACTGTGCGAGTGGATTTGCCTTTTTAAAAAAGCTTGCTTCAATCAGTTTATTACAGAATAAAAATCTGCAAACCGTAGTCTGGCTTTTTTATGGCGGTTTTGGAGCAGTGGCTTCTTCCTTGCTGAGCGGCCTTTCAGGTTATGTCGATATAGGACTTGTTTTACTGTGGATATAGATACTTTTGTACCTGTTTCCTCCAGCATCTTCACAAGGTCCTTTGCTGTTGTTTTGGGATTGATTTGCACTTTTTGCACCAAAGTACGTTATTCTCTAGGAGACAGAACGCGTCTCCTTCCTGAGCGGTATGACTGCTGCGTGGTCTCATGGTGTTTATACTTGCGTACTATTGTTTGTACAGATGAACTCGATACCTTCAGGCGTTTGGAAATTGCTCCCAAGGATGAACCCAAAAACATTTCTAAGGTCATAGCTGATTTCTTTTGATTTGTTGAGTTTGAAGGTAGGCCTTGAAATACATCCACGGGTACACGTCCAATTGACTCAAATTATGTCAATTAGCCTATCAGAAGCTTCTAAAGCCATGACATCATTTTCTGGAATTTTCCAAGCTGTTTAAACATTACAGATGAAGATGAACAATTCTCAGGCCTGGAATTTTCCAAGCTGTTTAAAGGCACAGTCAACTTAGTGTATGTGAACTTCTGACCCACTGGAATTGTGAAATAGTGAATTATAAGTGAAATAATCTGTCTGTAAACAATTGTTGGAAGAATTTTTTGTGTCATGCACAAAGTAGATGTCCTAACCGACTTGCCAAAACTATAGTTTGTCAAATTAAATCTGTGGAGTGGTTGAAAAATGAGTTTTAATGACTTCAACCTAAGTGTATGTAAACTTCTGACTTCAACTGTATCTATGTGAGTCAGGGTTCTCTACTCTGCCGTACTTAAAAAACAAGTACAGAAACAGACTCAATGCTGAGCATGACCTCAGGGTTGACCTCTCGGTTGCACTGTCAAAAACTGAGCTTGTTGAAAACTTCAACCAGCCACACACCTCTCATTAGGACTGTGTGTGTGTCTGTTTGTTTTCTGGTCTATATCTGTATGATGTGATCAATCAGTTCATTCCAGTTCCAAATAAAAACATATTTATTGTATTTTAACAGCAAGTGTTCCAACCTATACCTTTATTTCAATACTTTCTACAGTAAGATGTACAGCAGGCCTGATCATTCTTCATCTGTACTGTTACTCAGGGTTGCGCTATCAAAAACTGCTCTTGTGCGATTTCACATGACTGGGAATACAGATATGCATCTGTTGGTCACAGATATCTTTTTTTAAAAGTGGTGGAATGGATCAGATAACCACTCAGTATCTGGTGTGACCACTGTTTGCCTCATGCAGCATGACACATCTCCTTCGCATAGGTTGATCAGCTGTTGATTGGGGCCTGTGGAATGTTGTCCCACTCCTCTTCAATGGCTGTGCGAAGTTGCTTGATATTGGTGGGAACTGGAACACACTATCCCAAACTGCTCAATGGGTGACATGTCTGGTGAGTTTGCAGGCCATGGAAGAACTGGGACATTTTCAGCATTCAGGAATTGTGTGTAGATCCAGGCTAGGGCCGTTGCGGTGACCGTATTACCGCCTAACTGGCAGTAGAGTCATGACCGCAGTAAAATGCCCATAATTTCATGACAAGGTTTCAATATTATGGGCTTGTTCAACATTGAAGCCTACAGTGCATACAACTGCCGACTGACTGGTCTACAAATCACCTTGCATCATCAACAACTAATCATTATTATTATTTGGGGATTAGTCAGTCAGTCACAATTTACCCATGATACATCACGGTTGTGATGCTCTCGAACATAGCACATATCATACAATTCATGAAAACAAGGTCATTATAGAATTATATTGCATTTTATAAAAAATGTAAGACACATCGCCGAAAGTTAGAAAAGTATAATTTGAACTCCTGCAGCCTTGTTAGCATGCTCAAGTGTGCCTGCTCGAGTTGAGGACTTACATGACGGTAAGAACCTGTTAGTTACAGGCTGTTTGATGTGTTTTATATTAGATATTTATATTATAGGGCACGCTGTTGAAAGTGAGACATATACAGCTGCTGGAAGTTGTAGTTCATGTGTGTAGTTCTAATGAAATGGTAAACTTTTTGGCTTCGTTCTTGGCCGTCAAATACGTTGAAAATCGTCATAGTAAATTAACTCGGAAATACTATACATTTAAAATGGTAAGTAATTTAGCAGCAGCAACTTTGCACAGCCATTGAAGAGGAGTGGGACAACATTCCACAGGCCACAATCAACAGCCTGATCAACTCTATGCAAAGGATATGTGTCGCACTGCACGAGGCAAATAGTGGTCACAACAGTTTTCTGATCCACACCCCTACTTACTATTTTTTTTTGTTTATTTGTGACAAACAGATGCATGTCTGTATACCCAGTCATGTGAAATTTATAAATTAGGGCCTAATGAACTTATTTACATTTTCTTATATGAACTGTAACTCAGTAAAATCATGTTGCGTTTATATTTTTGTTCAGTAATAGTTAGGTTTAACTCCAAGTTTAGCTGGATTTAAAAAAAAAATAATAATAATAATATATATATATATATTTCACCTTTATTTAACCAGGTATGCCAGTTGAGAACTAGTTTTCATTTACAACTGCGACCTGGCCAAGATAAAGCAAAGCAGTGTGACAATAAAAAAAAAAAAGACAACACAGAATTACACATGGGATAAACAAACATACAGACAATAATACTATAGAAGATCTATATACAGTGTGTGCAAATGTAGTTAGATAAGGGAGGTAGGACAATAAATAAGCCATAGTGGCAAAATAGTTACAATTTAGCATTAACACTGGAGTGATAAATGTGCAGATGAATGTAAATAAATGTGCAATTTAGCACGAAAGGAATTGAGAAATGTGATTGGTTGATGATAGGCCTACATCTCGTCTTGCGCTACACAGAATATGGGTTGCGTTCCCATGCTCAGATATCAAGTGACATATTGCTATAACATATGTTGTGGTTAGCTGATACTTACAATAATACCTATCCAGTTGTTGTAAGATCTGGCATGCGTCAGCAACGCGCCCCAGATTTTAACAACGATTGGAGAAAATAAGTGCCACATCCTTATTATATGTACACTACCGTTCAAAAGTTTTGGGTCACTTAGACATTTTCTTGTTTTTGAAAGAAAAGCTAATTTTCTGTCCATTAAAATAACATCAACTTGATCAGAAATACAGTGTAGACATTGTGAAGAGGCGACTCCGGGATGCTGGCCTTCTAGGCAGAGTTGCAAAGAAAAAGCCATATCTTCCTCTGTTCATTGTCTGTATTATTTTGCCCATCTTAATCTTCTTTTTATTGGTCAGTCTGAGATATGGCTTTTTCTTTGCAACTCTGCCTAGAAGGCCAGCATCCCGGAGTCACCTCTTCACTGTTGACGTTGAGACTGGTGTTTTGCGGGTACTATTTAATGAAGCTGCCAGTTGAGGACTTGTAAGATGTCTGTTTCTCAAACTAGACACTAAAGTACTTGTCCTCTTGCTCAGTTGTGCACCGGGGCCTCCCACTCCTCTTTCTATTCTGGTTAGAGACAGTTTGCACTGTTCTGTGAAGGGAGTAGTACACAGCGTTGTACAAGATCTTCAGTTTCTTGGCAATTTCTTGCATGGAATAGCCTTCATTTCTCAGAACAAGAATAGACTGACGAGTTTCAGAAGAAAGTTCTTTGTTTCTGGGCATTTTGAGCCTGTAATCGAACCCACAAATGCTGATGCTCCAGATACTCAACTAGTCTAAAGAAGGCCAGTTTTATTGCTTCTTTAATCAGCACAAGTTTTCTGCAGCGCTAACATAATTACAACAGGTTTTTCTATTGATCAATTATCCTTTTAAAATATAAGCTTGGATTATCTAACACAACGTGCCATTGGAACACAGGAGTGATGGTTGCTGATACAATAGTCATTTACCACATTAACAATGTCTACAGTGTATTTCTGATCAATTTGATGTTATTTTAATGGACAAAAAAATGAGCTTTTCCTTCAAAAACAAGGACATTTCTAAGTGGTTTTTTTTCACAAGTGTAACTTGTGTATTTTTTTCGGGACTCAGGAAAGGTTCAAAATCCAATACTGCCCTGCACAATCCGGGACATGTGTTCACCCTAATGATATCTGTACATTTAGTTTATGGTTGACGCAGCTTGTTGGCCATTAGCCAATCAGGAGTACAAAGCACGTAAATGCATCCAACTGGTACTTACAACTTCACAACTGCTAATTAGTACCTTCCCACTTGGTTATGAACTCAGCAGAATCCCCTCAGTTTCCCACTTATAATTACTTTATGTTCAATTGAACCTTTCCACTCCGAACTTCCGATAACTCCGACAGCACGTGAACAACCCAATAACCTTGTATTGGGGGGAAAAAAACAATTTCCTAAAATAATATCTCAAATGTTGTCAACTGTAGACACATATCCCATCAGTTTGCTTGCCTAATTACACCGTTTTCTTAATGGCGACGTTTCGCCCCAAGTTACCCTTGAGAACCCGCTGGCCACACTGGTTGAATCAACGTTGTTTCCAGGTCATTTCAACAAAAGCGTAGCCAACGTGGAAAGACGTTGATTTGACGCTGTGCTCAGTGGGAAGGCATTGGAAAAAAAATAAAAACAAGGAATGTTCTACCATTTGCGTGCAAATGTAAAAATAGTTATATTGTAGAACATAAGGGTTTTATAGCCGTACTCATGGCTCAAACTTTCTCTCCTGGGGGCAACCGGGGGCAGGTGCCTATGAAGTACTAATGTGCGTCGCCTAGCCCACTCCAACCCCGCGAAGTGCAGCTCTTCTCCGTCACATCACTCTGTCCCGTGCCCCTCTGTCGGAGAATCGGTCAACCTATCAATACAGGGAGGACGGTAAAAACAGAATATTTCACCCGGTTGCAACCTCTAACGGCGCTTGTAGCTGCCCCCGTTTAACAACCTTACGACGTGCAACATCGCATGTATTGTGTACATTAGCCCGTCGCATTAAACTTATCAAATGGCAAACAACGGACATTTGATTCCCGAGCTGAAGCTCGAAGAGGCTGAGGACGAATGTTTGACGAGGAGCTACAGTCTGGGTCACTTGCAGCAGCTACAACAACGAAGCAAGCCGCCGTCACCAGTTCCGTCAAATTCGAGAGGACACAGGTAGGTAGAACACTGTCGTCCTTCACTATACTCATACTCAAACGTAAAAATCGTTTGTGGACTTCCCCCCAACCCCCAACCCAACAAAAAGGTTTGTTGGGTTGGAGTGAAACATAAATCGCATAGATATTTCGATATGTATACTGTAAATAAAACTAGTGGTATCAATGGAGGATATCTTTTGTAAAATATATATTTTTATAAACAGAAGAAACATGGATTCAGAAGACTGAATGCAGCCTGGTGCTGTGGACAAAACCCTACATTCAAACAGTTTTTACAACATTTTGTTGAAAGTTCTTGTGCATTTCAAACGTAAATTCCAAACACAATGTATTGTCTGTCCAACTCCTTGAAGTTGTCTTCTGTGCTTTGAGTTTATGCAGCTGCTTAAACTCTCATCAGCATCACATTTTGCAGATATCCAGGCTGGCAGCCCTACCATTTCATTACTAATAGGAAGTCTACATAACTTATATCTCAACACATTGCAATGAAATAGGCTAGAATAATACTTAATGTAATCAAACCCAAGAAGGTAATCCCAAGCAAGGTAACCCAATCACATTTTAGACATCAGCACAACACCATGGTGAGACACACACACACACACACACACCCCGTATTGATCCTAATAGCCTTTATGAAACCCAATGACATGATAGGACACCAATGCTTCACAGTACTATGTTTGAAACAATTGTAGACAACAATGATGTATCATAAATGTTAGCCTGGATGATTTTGATGGCAAAAGTCTCATGTAGGCAGAGACCAGGGAGGTAGCCTACCCTCGTTAGGCTTGTTATTGGGTGTTAGACAGAGTGTTCCTCCTTCACACCACACACTGTGGCAGCCTATGAGCGAGAAGCAGAGGCACCACTGTTCTGGAGGCTGCAGCGCTTCAAGGGCACCTTTGAATTGGCTTGGCCAGGAGAGAGGCAGCCGAGGGTGGGGGTTGGGGTTGCTGGATCCTTTTCCCCTGCTCTCAGTATTGACTGATTATGCCCTGCCTGTTCCTGGATAATTGGCTCTCCAACAGTGCAAATATATCTGTCCCCCTCTCTACAACAGCTCTATTTCAGCATTGGCCTGCAAATAATCTGTCAAAGTAGGAAGGTAACCAGATAATGCAGGGTACAGTAATTACATTTAAACTACCTCTCCCTTATTAAGAATGTTGTTTGTGTTGTCATTGCAGTCACATACAGTAAAAATAACCAAACAAATTAAAGACTGAAGCGCTTAATTTCTGTCAATCAAACATTCAAAAAAAGTCATATTCATATTCAATGTAATACGCACTATAAGACCAACATAGTAGGTGACTCAGTATTGGACACTTATTCAACACATTTTAGAGGCCAGTAAACATTTGCTGAATGTACTCTGTGACCACCAGGTTTGTTTAGCTTATCACCCCCATTCATTCCCCTGACCTTGGCTTTAAGATGGGTAGAGTTACTAGTGTGCTGAGGTGAGGTGCTTTGTTCATCCCACCACTGATGCTATGTCTTTATCCTTTGCTTTATCATTTGTCCTTGGTCTGACAGCAGAGTAGGCCTAGTGCATGAATTCACCTCATGGTCAGATAGTTTTCATTAGCCTCTCTGTAATTTAACGTTTACCCAGCTGAGTCCCCTGCGCATTTTTCTTTCTAAAGTATTGAGGTAAAATGTTGGTCATGTTTTGGTGCTATTCATTGTGTACTCATCAAGGATAAGTGCTGGGAGGAAGCATCAGTGTTGTCTTTTTAGTAAGCCTTATGAACCATGTTATTCCCTTAAATTAAAGGGATAGTTTAGAGGTTTTGCATACAGTTGAAGTCGGAAGTTTATATACACTTAGGTTGAAGTCATTAAAACTCATTTTTCAACCACTCCACAGATGTCATGTTAACAAACTATAGTTTTGGCAAGTCGGTTAGGACATCTACTTTGTGCATGACACAAGTAATTCTTCCAACAATTGTTTAGACCGATTGTTTCACTTAATTCACTATATCACAATTCCAGTGGCCCAGAAGTTTACATACACTAAGTTGACTGTGCCTTTAAACAGCTTGGAAAATTCCAGAAAATGGTGTCATGGCTTTAGAAGCTATTGATAGGCTAATTTACATAATTTGAGTCAATTGGAGGTGTACCTGTGGATGTATTTCAAGGCCTACCTTCAAACTCAGTGCCTCTTTGCTTGACATCATGGGAAAATCAAAATAAATCAGCCAAGACCTCAGAAAAATAATTGTAGACCTCCACAAGTCTGGTTCAGGAAGGAGACGCATTCTGTCTCCTAGAGATGAACGTACTTTGGTGCGAAAAGTGCAAATCAATCCCAGAACAGCAAAGGACCTTGTGAAAATGCTGGAGGAAACAGGTATAAAAGTATCTATGTCCACAGTAAAACAAGTCCTATATCGACATAACCTGAAAGGCCGCTCAACAAGGAAGAAGCCACTGCTCCAAAACCGCAATAAAAAAGCCCGACTACGGTTTGCAACTGCACATAGTGACAAAGATCGTACTTTCTGGAGAAATGTCCTCTGGTCTGATGAAACAAAAATAAAACTGGTCATAATGACCGTCGTTATGTTTGGAGGAAAAAGGGGAGGCTTGCAAGCCAAAGAACACCATCCCAACCGTAAAGCACGGGGGTGGCAGCATCATGTTGTAGGGGTGCTTTGCTGCAGGAGGGACTGGTGCACTTCACAAAATAGATGGCATCATGAGGAAGGGAAATGATGTGGATATATTGAAGCAACATCTCAAGACATCAGTCAGGAAGTTAAAGCTTGGTCGCAAATGGGTCTTCCAAATGGACAATGACCCCAAGCATACTTCCAAAGTTGTGGCAAAATGGCTTAAGGACAACAAAGTCAAGGTATTGGAGTGGCCATCACAAAGCCCTGACCTCAATCCTATAGAAAATGTATGGGCAGAACTGGAAAAAGTGTGTGCGAGCAAGGAGGCCTACAAACTTGACACATTTACACCAGTTCTGTCAGGAGGAATGGGCCAAAATTCACCCAACTTATTGTGGGAAGCTTGTAGAAGGCTACCCAAAACGTTTGACCCAAGTTAAACAATTTAAAGGCAATGCTACCAAATACTAATTAAATGTCAGGAATTGTGAAAAACTGAGTTTTTAAATGTATTTGGCTAAGGTGAATGTAAACTTCTGACTTCAACTGTATTTAAATATTTGTTTCCTTACCTTGAAAGCGGTGGCTCGCTGTCTTCTTGTTCAAACTGCCTTCAAGGTAAGTAAATCGGGTTGGGCTGCAATCCAAACATGTTAATTTTAGCCCCTCAGCCCTCATGCTAGCAACTTTACCTCTGAAGAATCCCAGTCGAAATCAGATGCCGTTTGATTGGTCCAATTCACAAATGTTGCCCCCTCGACCTAAAATTTAGGCTGAGGAAGTGAGTGAAGAACTTTGGGTTTGATTTGACCCACAATTCAATGCCAACTGTAATCACGTGTCAAACTCCGGTGGCCGCAAAGTGTAAAATGTAATCAGCACGGCTGCATTTTTGGCATGTGAGACAAAATTATGACATAGATTATATTTATTTTAGCGTTGTCAAATGGGAATGATGCTCAAATTGGCTCTGTCTCGTAGTGAGGAGCCTTGAAAATGTAGCTAGCTTCATAAATATATTTTTGGGAATTCTTAAATTTATTGGAATAAATTACCAAACTAAAAAACTAGCTAGCCAGCTATGGCTATCTGACAGGAGTGCTAGCTAGCTACATTATCTTGCTACGTACATTAATAGCTTTAGGTTGGTTGTTTTTAAGCTCAACTTCAAGATTTCCTCCAAGGAAGTTGCCTCCGATCATCACTCTCCCCATCTTGGGCAAGGGACATATGAGGTACACTCGGCTATGACGATGTAAAATTTAATTCAAGGGCTAAGAGTTTAGGACCCAGGGCTGTCTACTTTGCGTTTGCAGCCCAGATTTTCTTATAGTCATACCACCCTTCTCTCGTCACTGTATTTATGGAATTACTGGCTTAGTACACAAGGGGGCGACAAAAAAAAACTAACGAGCGCAAACAAAAATAAACACATTTCAAAGACAGCCAATCCAGTTCATAAAGTTATACATATATTGGTAGGCACTACAGAATGTAATTTTTGGTGAGTTTGGACATTTTACAACGAGAGATTGTGCAAATGAACAAAGTTTTGATGCATGCTTGTCTGAAGGAAGAACAGTACTGGCTCTGGAGCAGTATGTTTACACGCTGTGTGTGGAGTCTGGATTCCCTAGAGCAATGAGCCTGCCTGCTCTGATTGGAGAAGATTGGGTAGGAGTAGACAGCAGAGAACGGAGAGGAGAAAAAGAAGTTAAACTTAGGGGTCGTGTTAATGTAGAATTCTTACATTTTCACGCAGGAAAAAAAATTAAACACATAAGAAATATCTTGCTGCGTTTTGTAAATGCAGATCTAAAATGCTTCTTATTGTAATTTCTGCTCGGTGTAGCCAACCTACTTTTCTCAGGTAAAATGCAAGATTTATCATTTCTATGATAAACATATTATAGCCATGCATAATTTTTGCCAAAAATATCTTGCTTTTTCATTGTAAGCTCATTTACTTGTATGACTGCTGCACTTCTGTTGTCATCTGATGAAAAATGAAGCTATTTTCAGCCGAATGTGTTTCACTAATGTATTTTCTGTGAAGGGAAACTATAGTGGCACGTCCCTGATCACTCTATTGAAGCAAAAAAACACTGTTTACTTTCGATATAAAACGCTACGCGTCAATACACAGCTGGACTCAACTGCTCCTCTTTCTCCCACTGTGTAAATAATGTGACAGGTGAAATGAAGAACGCAATCTGCTTTATCTCCTAACATATTGCACAAGTTGACGGCAGTTATTTACTTCTAGGCCGTCATTGAAAATAAGAATTTGTTCTTAACTGACTTGCCTAGTAAAATAAAGGTTAAATAAAAAAATAAACTTAAAAAGTAGCTACAAATATATTGAAAAAAAATAGTTTTGACGGTATTGAAAAAACATCCCATGGCTATTTCAAAATACCCCGGTACACGATACATATGGTATACAGCCCAAGCCTATAAGGAAATACCTAATTATGTAAAATCTCAGAACTATCCCTTTAACGCAAGAGAGAGTTGATGCCTTTGATTAGAGGTAATGTGTAGGATGCTATCACTTGAATGGATGTTGCCTCAATCTGGCATTGATCTGCCAGATATAGGATCAATCAAAGGTGATCAGTGTGCACTCTCTTTAACAGCTATCACTGTGAATCAAGCAATTAAAACGCTGTAATACAGTTGCCACATCTGTATCAAAGTCAAGTCACTGCCAATGTGGTCCTCGTCAATTCAAGGCCTCCTGTCATATCACTTGACTGCTGTGCAGAATAAAGCATCCTACACATTTCAGATCCACCGGGATGTCAATGGGCCCTGGGAAAGCAGGAAATTACTGATTGTAACTGTACCTAGTGGGAATGGTGGCAGACCACCCGTCCCCCCCCCCCCCCCCCGCTTTGGGTTGGAAGGGTTTAATTAGAGGGAAAAAAAGAGGGGTGATTATAGGCTCTATCAAGGCCACAGAGGAGGACTCTGAAGCTTACTTGCAGTCTGCTTTCATGTGGAATAAAGCTTGCCGCCCCACACTGACACCCCCAAAGCCTAAAGATGATGAGATCGGACTATATTAATATTAGTCAGAATGCTGGCGGATATTCAGATGCATCGCGACAAGAAGTCTGTATGATATGGATATAAGAATCATTATGTTTAAGCAAAAGCCACTTCACTTCTAAGCAAAGGCTTTTTCAATGGGATTCTGATGCTTGTACTTCCACTGAGGGCGGAAAATATTTTTCTAATATAATGTTTATGCTGAAGCATTGTCCATTTTAAAGCGGAGGATAACTCTTTTTCATGATATGCTTATAATTCACAAGTACATAGGCTATCCCATGCATAAGCCATACAGGGCACCTCCATAATCTCTAATATTCAGATGTGGAAACTTTCTGTGGGAATTAATGCGAATATATGGGAATTAACGGGAATATATGCAAATTCATATTAATACCATTTAAATGTAGATGTTTTTTGCATTGGATATATTTACCATATCATATGCAGACAGAACCATAAACCTTTTACCTTATCATAAGTAGACATAATTACAAATTTATTAAATCCTTCCAATAGAAATAAAAAAAAATATTTACGAATTTAACTTGAATTAAATCAGTTGACTTTTCACATGGGATGATTTCACTGAACAACAAAAGAAAGGGAATATTGAATGATCCCTAAATGATCCATCGCATGTCCCAAAAAGGTGGCTGATGAGATATGTTGGCACGACTGCCATATTGCATCTACATCCCAAAGCCCTTGTTTGGAAATGTACTTCGCCAGACTGCCAAGAACCTTGCCCTCATTCTGGCCAAGGTGGTGAGACACGGTAGTGATGACACCATAGGCCTTGTTGAAGAGTGCACTGTACATGTGATGGAAGAATGCACTGTGCATGCAGAGGGTTGCAATTCCATTGAATTGGGGATAGTTTAACCAAAATATGCCACAAGACCTAGAATTGCCTTATGTGTATCCCATTAAAAAAGGTCACTGTTATAAGCTAAAAGAACATTTCTGGAAAAATTCAGGACATTTACCGGAAAGTTTCTGACCCTTTGCAACCCTCCTGCTGACACATGACCACGCTTCCGACACTACTGGGGTTTCTTCACCCTGGGGTATATAGGCAGCCGTGCTAAGGCACTGTGTGTGTTTTAGAGTGATACATTGCTGTCAGACTGCACAGAATCACTGATCTACAAATCACCTTGCATCCCATTCCCAAATAACAACTGTGTTCAAGATTAGAGTGATTCTTCACGAAACCAGGACAACAACAATACCATGATTTTTGGCATTTCCACAAAATGTAATCCATAGAATGGTCTTTTTAATGAGAAAAATGATCCCCTCAGACATGCTGACTGGCTAAATCCAAAGCAGCTAGTGCTCTCTCTCTCTCTCTCTCTCTCTCTCTCTCTCACTCTTCTCGCTCTTCTCGTTCGCTCATACATTTGGCAGGAGGTTTGGAAGTGCAGCTCAGTTTTCACCTCATTTTGTGGGCAGTGTGCACATAGCCTGTCTTCTCTTGAGAGCCAGGTCTGCCTACGGCGGCCTTTCTCAATAGCAAGGCTATGCTCTCGCGATTCTGCCTCAAGGTTTGTCTGGCTCATAGTGCAGCATTGGTGGGCCAACTACAGAGGGACCCTGATCTGATCTGAGGCAAGTTGAGTGTTTTCCCACCTAATGGTTTAGGTTGTGGTTTGAGGAGAGTAAGCTGATCCTAGATATTTGACTTATAGGCCAACTTTTACATGGAGCACTGTGTGATGTCGTCGCAATCTTCATTGGACCGTTTACAGTAAATTATTAAGTCTTTCTTATTGCAATTTATTTTTAAGCTACTCAATACTTTTGTTGTACAACAGAAGGACTGCAGGGTATTTTTCTAGCCAGGCTAGAATGAAACACTCATACACCTCAGCCCAATCTTGATTGGACCTGTTTCTGTGGCAGATAACTTAAAAAAAAAAATTGTTTTATTGTTTATGCTTGGCTTGATACCTCATAAATGCTTAAGCATAACAAATGGGTTGCCTAATAACGATTCATACTTTGCCAATTGTTCTAGACGGACTTTGTAAGGATTTGCATGTGAAAGTAATGGTTAAAAGCTTTTTAAGTACATCTGTGTAGTCCGCTGAGATATCTGACCAGTGAGTGTTTGACTCAACATAGAATACAGACGTACTGAGCTGAAATCAATCCCAGATAATTATTTTCTTTCTGTAGATCCCAAAGCACATGCCTCATGTCCCTAACCTGCACGCTGGGTGTGTCCCAAATGGTAGCCTATTCCTTACATATTGCATTTGGGACGTTGAAACTGCAGGCTGCATTATCGACTCCTTAGCCATTATCTGTGACCGCTAGGTGTCTCCAAAATTATCTGTGACCTAATAGCTGGCAAAAATACGTATAGATATAGCATCCTTGGGAAAAGCAGCAGTGTAGGAACCACAGTTTGAATACGGGAGTTTGTTGTAATGCGTGTCCAGGCCTCTTATGGGAATGTAATGTCGATAATATGTAACATTAGGAAATGTAATCCCTATTTCAACACACTCCGTATCCTATTTTGCCCCTTTTGCAAAAACAGGACATGCATTATTTATCAGTACTGTATCAGTAACTATGCTGACTTAGAAGAAGAATACGAATGATGAATGAATGCAATCTGTAAAAAAGTATTCTTAAAATTGTAGACCTGCACTAAGCTGGGATGGGCTACAGGACAATAGGCAAGCAGCTTGGTGCGAAGGCAACAACTGTTGGAGCAATTATTAGAAAATGGAAGAAGTTCAAGATGGTCAATCTCCCTCGGTCTGGGGCACCATGCAAGATCTCACCTCGTGGGGCACCATTAGTAACACACTACGCCGTCATGGATTAAAATCCTGCAGCGCACGCAAGGACCCCCTGCTCAAGCCAGCGCATGTCCAGGCCCGTCTGAAGTTTGCCAATGACCATCTGGATGATCCAGAGGAGGAATGGGAGAAGGTCATGTGGTCTGATGAGACAAAAATAGAGCTTTTTGGTCTAAACTCCACTCGCCGTGTTTGGAGGAAGAAGAAGGATGAGTACAACCCCAAGAACACCATCCCAACCGTGAAGCATGGAGGTGGAAACATCATTCTTTGGGGATGCTTTTCTGCAAAGGGGACAGGACGACTGCACCGTATTGAGGGGAGGATGGATGGGGCCATGTATCGCGAGATCTTGGCCAACAACCTCCTTCCCTCAGTAAGAGCATTGAAGATGGGTCGTGGCTGGGTCTTCCAGCATGACAACGACCCGAAACACACAGCCAGGGCAACTAAGGAGTGGCTCCGTAAGAAGCATCTCAAGGTCCTGGAGTGGCCTAGCCAGTCTCCAGACCTGAACCCAATAGAAAATCTTTGGAGAGAGCTGAAAGTCTGTATTGCCCAGCGACAGCCCCGAAACCTGAAGGATCTGTATGGAGGAGTGGGCCAAAATCCCTGCTGCAGTGTGTGCAAACCTGGTCAAGAACTACAGGAAACGTATGATATCTGTAATTGCAAACAAAGGTTTCTGTACCAAATATTAAGTTCTGCTTTTCTGATGTATCAAATACGTATGTCATGCAATAAAATGCAAATTAATTACTTAAAAATCATACAATGTGATTTTCTGGATTTTTTTTTTTAGATTCCGTCACTCACAGTTGAAGAGTACCTAATACAAATTACAGACTTCTACATGCTTTGTAAGTGGGAAAACCTGCAAAATCGGCAGTCTATCAAATACTTGTTCTCCCCACTGTATATGTGATGCAGGCGACGGCATTACCCACTAGACCAGCCTCCGGCACACCAGCCTGTAACTTTATTATTGATGAGCAACTGCTTACTCAAAATGTGGGTTGGCATGACAAATTGATGTGTATAGGAAAGCCTAGAAGCCTGACAATATGTGTTGGTCTGATCATAATTTAACCTCTTTGGTGTCTTTGGTGACTCTCACTCACGACCACTAGATGGCAGACTTGGGTAATACATAGACACTGACCTAGAGTGTATCCATTAGTGCACACCGTAGTAAAACATGTTGCAATGGAAACAAGTGTTTCTTATTGGACAAATGTAGGTTGGTCTCTCCCTGTTTTGGCCCATTTGGTTCCTAGTCAATGCACTGCCCTTTAGATACCCAGGGTGAACTATTCTGTTCACAGAGAACCCGGTACACATGTCTTCTGTCACTTGTTATGGTGCACTTGAACTGTCACGATGTGTTTACACTGTGTACTCCCTTGTTAAGAAGTTTACTCATCCAGCATGTAGCTTAATCTCAAGCATACAGTGCATTCAGAAAGTATTCAGACCCCTTGACTTTTTCCACACTTTGTATTCAGACCCCCTTTAGTTAGTACTTTGTTGAAGCACCTTTGGCAGCTATTACAGCCTCAAGTCTTCTTGGGTATGACACTACAAGCTTGGCACACCTGTACCTCTAGGACCTTTTTATATAGACAGCTGTGTGCCTTTCCAAATCATGTCCAATCAATTGAATTTACCACAGGTGGACTCCAATCAAGTTGTAGAAACATCTCAAGGATGATCAATGGAAACAGGATGCACCGAAGCTCAATTTCGAGTCTCATAGCAAAGGGTCTGAATAGTTATGTAAATAAGGTATTTCTGGGTTTTAAAAAAATAGTTTTTTCACTTTGTCATTACGCAGTATTGTGTGTAGATTGATGAGGATTTTATTTTATCCATTTTAAAATGAAGATGTAACAAAATGTGGAAAAGGTCAAGGGGTCTGATTACTTTCCGAATGCACTGTATATTCTCTAGCTATATCTGAACCGATTACTTAATTGACTCCCTATCTCTTCCAGTGACGCCCAATGTCTCATATCGACTGGTGACGACAGAGTAATGGCAAAATCAGGGCAGACAATGGAGCGTTGTCAAATTACCGGCAGAGAATGAGTCAAATCCAGGATTTGGGGGGGGGGGAGGGCTTTGTTCTTTTATGTAAGGGATAAACACCAACGTTCTGCACATTACCTTGGAAACAATAGACGACGCAGAGGGACGATAGGCGTTTATCCCGGTTATACCACAGTTACCAATGAAAACAATACTAAAGCACACATTTACCGGTAGAAATAACATTTATTAGTTGATATTTTTATTAGCAAATTTATACTTTCTCATTTTTCTGCAGCAGCGAGAATAACAGGAAAGTAGCTGCATTTGCCTTTGTTCAAGCTGTTTTTTTATTTTTATTTACATAAATGTTACCTTGCATAATGCCTTCTCGTCAGGACACTCGTCAAACTCTGTTCATTACATGGAGATCACATTGTATATCAAACACTAAGCTAGAAACTAGCAAAGTAGTTTGTTGCTAACAAACCTGCCAATATTACTACCAAATAAAAAAAAATCTGTTGCTGAAAGCAGCTAGTCAAACTATAAATTGAATGTGGGAGGATTTGACACTTGTGTCATGACTACAGTATACAGTGTATATATATATTTTTTAACCTTTATTTAACTAGGCAAGTCAGTTAAGAACAAATTCTTATTTACAATGACGGCCTACACCGGCCAAACTCTGACGACGCTGGGCCAATTGTGCGCCGCCCTATGGGACTCCCAATCACGGCTGGTTGGGATACAGCCTGGAATCGAACCAAGGTGTCTGTAGTGACGCCTCTAGCATTGAGATGCAGTGCCTTAGACCTCTGCGCCACTTGGGACCGGAGAAATTCATGTTCATCACTCGTTAGGTCATCAGATGCTCCCCAAAAAGTATCTGCAAAAACAAATCAATTACTAGCTAACTAGCTAGTTAAGTTTTTCTTTGTTGGACCTGTATTTATAATAATCCAATCTCGGTTTGTGTGCTTGTTGGTTTAGTTTCTGTAACTTTGTAGCAAGTACGGTTTGCATGTGTAGGCGCGTATTGCATCATGATTGCAAGGTGTCCCGATATCTGGTTTTTATGTCCATTCTAGAATTCCCTTTTAGCCAATCAGAAACGAGTATTCCCTATATAGTGCACTACTTTGGACCAGAGCCTATGAGCCCTCGTCCAAAATAGTGCACTATATATGGAATAGGGTTCCATTTGGAATTCATCCACAGTCTGAATAGAGTCTCCCACATAACCCCTCGAAGGCCGAATACAACCCCACGGTCAGCTAGTCACGAGGCAGATTGAGCTCATCTCTCTTCTCACCAAGCCTGGGGTTGGAAGAGGACGACTTCAAAAAGCTCCAACGCTAAAGTAATCTGTTCCTCTAGGAACTTCTGCAGTGTCATCTACAGTTTTAGTGTTTGTGTGAAACGTTTGACAAAGATAGATTTCCACATAGTTTGGCAGATAACTTTTGTTTTTATGGTTATTATTTTCTGTTCTGTTTTGTTCTGATAATTTGATAGATAGATATTTTATTGATCCCCGAGGGGGAAATTTCTTTGTCAAACAGCTACAACAAAACACAGGGCAGGTGCAAAATGCCACAAAGAAGGTACACAAAAGACAGATACATGATACATAGTTCTAGTTGTTTGTAGTTGACAGTCTACTAGTTTTTAGTATTTGAGTACACAGACAATCGGTCTTTCTAGTGTCTACTGTTCTTTTACATAGCATTTACAGTCACCAACAGAAATATTGTTTCGGATAATGTGATGTGACTAATTGCCATTCTCCTCCTTAATGACTCCCCTTTCACACAGTGCAAAACTGCTCTCTTATGCAGTCAGCGCACTACATGCACTGTATAATGTGTATGACGGCGAACTTTAGAGTTGGAGATTTCACCGCACTTCTAAGTGGCAGAGGGATTTGAGCAGCACGGGGAGGGAGGCCTTTGATTGTTGCTGAATACGATGCCACTGTGTGCACCAAGTCAATTAGAATGAGTCCAACCACTGAGCTCCGGAGGCCAACTCACAGTAGGACTGGGTGGGTGCGTGCGTGTGTTTCGAAAGAGGCTGCAGAGGTACTGAGGTCTGTGGAGATATGGTTCCATTATGAACCAGCAGGACCAGCAGCTCAGGCTATCTTACAGGAGCTGTTCCATTTTGGCACCATTACAGTGACAGATACAGCATGTACTGAGAGTAGCAATACTCCCAGTGTCCATTAGATTAAAGTTTGATTTAGGTTGATTTACTTATTTTTATGTTGCCAAGTTATCGTTACTCATTGTGTATTTATTATTAGGTGTTTTACTTTTCTGTTATTTCTCTATTTTATTCTCTCTACATTGTTGGGAAGGGCCCTTAGGTAAGCATGTGTAATCTGCCGCTGCTTTCGTGTACATGTTTTCTTCTCTTTAATTACCTGACAAATTGAGGCTATTGTGCCAGAAGCAACAACTGGTCTCTGGGACCAGGAAAACGTCAGATCAGCACTGTGGTAAAAATTGGAGCCCGACCAATATGGTTTCTTTTGTACCTATACAAATGTTTGGGAGGCAAAATCCACCAATTATGAAATGTCTGCTTATACAGTACATTGTGAATAGCATGATATTTGTAAGTTATATTGGGAGTATTATATATTGGTCTGGCTCTGGTATAAATGCTCCTATAGGCACAGATCCAGGACCAGATTATTTAACCCTAACCTTGACTATTAGGGGAGACAAATGGAAGAAAAATGACAAAAATGAACCTTGGATCAGGTTCTAGCAGAAACATTATCTTACTCTGTCTTTGAATGAGACCCAGCTGTTCTCTGGCACCAGGAAAATGTCAGAGCAGCAGCTAAGGTAGGAAATAGTCTTGGCACAGATCCAGAACTTCCTTCCTCCACCTAACTAGCGGCAATTGCTATAATTTCTGTAAACCCCTGGCTTGTGTGTGTATATCACAGGAGGTTGTTTGCACCTTAATTGGGGAGGACGGGCTTGTGGCTGGAACAGAATATGTGGAATGTTATCAAACACATGGTTTCCATGTATTTGATGCGATTTCATTCTCTCCTTTCCAGCCATTATTATTAGCCGTACTCCCCTTAGCCTCTGTTTTCATGTGGTAGTTGTCATGTTGTCTCTTAAATGTTGATGGTTTAATGTTCTCTTTAACTCGGTGCTCTTGAATGCCAGACAAATCCCGGTAAAAGGCCAACTGAATGAACAGAACTGAACTGAATTGCGTTCTACCTACTCTGTCGTTGAGTTTACAGGGCACGTACAGGCTGGTTATGTGAGCGTGACTGGGATGGCTACTCTGTCATAGACTGGGGGTGGTGAGCAGGGTGAGTTCACATGGGTTCCTGCTCTGTGGGAAAATGGTAATATGATTTGAGTCAAACAGCACTACTGGAGATTTTGTTTGGTTCAAGATTGTGAGTGAAAGTGCTGCAAAAAATTGCCAAAATGGTTTAACAAAAATGTGTCATTTAGAGGTGACTGCAGGTAAAGAAAATAGGTTTGTGGACTCCTGTTTGTGGGAAGATGTTATATGATTCAAGTCAGGAAATGTCCGAATTTGAAAGAGTTCAAGGTTTTCCACAAGGTGTTAAAAATAGCCTCAATGTGACATTTTAGCATTGTCTTTTAGCTTTGCCTTTTTTTCAGTCCAGTACTGTATAATGTTTAAACCATTGCTGATTGTGGCCACCTTGTTAAGAAGCAGACGGGGTGGTCTCTGGTCTCCCCCCAAATGGCACCTTATTCTCTATACAGGATGCCTTTTGGGACACAAAGTAAATCAACTCTCTTCTGGGGACTTCCTCCCTTCATATGTAGTTTTCCCAGAGAGCATATCATGCTATATGATGGGTATCTGTGCACGCATAGATTAGACTGCTACAGTACCTTCATTCCTGGTTTAAGAGCCTGCTACCAGATTGGACCTAAGACCTTGCTCTAAGTTGCAGAACTACAACAGTTAATCTTTCTAGAGTCAGAGTAGAATAATGTACACACTATCTACACTGCAGAACAACCACAACAACACACACACTGCATCTGGTGAGGGTAAATGCTATTTATAGCACATTCAATAATGTTGGTGGCCCTAACAATGCTACAGTGAATGTATACAAATAGCATATGAATCCCATTAGTATTTGTGTATGCTATTGTTCAAGAGTCTTACTGTTTCGTAAACAGGTTTGCATTGAGATTAAATACCTGTAATAACTTTTTTGTCTCATCACATACAGTCATGTGAAAAAGTAAGTACACCTGGAAAGTTCTCTCTTTTTTTTAAATTATTTTTTCATATTTGGACAGATGGAAATGTAACTTCAACACTATTGATAGATAAAGGTTACCCAATTTTAACAAATCGCACACAAAAAAAAAGTTTGGAAATGTTATGCAATTATAATAATAAAAAATGCCTTTTCCTTATAGGGAAAAGTTAGTACACCACTATGTTTACCATCACATAAAATGGCTAAAATTAGAATTGGGAGATCAGGAAGGAAGAAGCGTATGCTCTCAAAAAATAATATCAAGACACAACTGACTTTTGCCAGACAACACCTGGGTAAAGTCAGTTGTCTTGATATTATTTTTTGAGAGCATACGCTTCTTCCTTCCTGACCTCCCATGTAGGCCAAGTTTGTGCAGTCTCTTTCTGACAGTGTACCCATGCAATTCGACATTGATTGTGGCAAGAGAGGACTGTACAGTCGTTGCCAAAAGTTTTGAGAATGACAAGTATTGGTCTCCACAAAGTTTGCTGCTTCAGTGTTCTTAGATCTTTATGTCAGTAGTTACTATGGTACACTGAAGTATAATTACAAGTATTACATAAGTGTCAAAGGCTTTCATTGACAATGACATTCAGTTTATGCAAAGAGTCAATATTTGCAGTGTTGACACTTTTTTTTTCAAGACCTCTGCAATCCGCCCTGGCATGCTGTCAATTAACTTCCGGGCCACATCCTGACTGATGGCAGGCCATTCTTGCACAATCAATGCTTGGAGTTTGTCAGAAGTTGTGGGTTTTTGTTTGTCCACCCGCCTCTTGAGGATCGACCACAAGTTCTCAATGGGACTAAGGTCTGGGGAGTTTCCTGGCCATGGACCCAAAATGTCTATGTTTTGTTCCCCGAGCCACATAGTTATCACTTTTGCCTTATGGCAAGGTGCTCCATCATGCTGGAAAAGGCATTGGTCATCACCAAACTGTTCTTGGATGGTTGGGAGAGGTTGCTCTCGGAGGATGTGTTGGTACCATTCTTTATTCATGGCTGTGTTCTTAGGCAAAATTGTGAGTGAGCCCACTCCCTTGGCTGAGAAGCAACCCCACACATGAATGGTCTGAGGATGCTTTACTGTTGGCATGACACAGGACTGATGGTAGCGCTCACCTTGTCTTTTCCGGACAAGGTGTTTTCCGGATGGCCCAAACAATCGGAAAGGGGATTCATCAGAGAAAATGACTCTACCCCAGTCCTCAGCAGTCCAATCCCTGTACCTTTTGCAGAATATCAGTCTGTCCCTGATCTTTTTCCTGGAGAGACGTGGCTTCTTTGCTGCCCTTCTTGACACCAGGCCATCCTCCAAAAGTCTTTGCCTCACTGTGGGTACAGATGCACTCATACTTGCCTGCTGCCATTCCTGAGCAAGCTCTGCACTGGTGGTGCCCCGATCCCGCAGCTGAATCAACTTGAGAAGACGGTCCTGGCACTTGCTGGACTTTCTTGGGCGCCCTGACACCTTCTTCAGAACAATTGAACCTCTCTCCTTGAAGTTCTTGATGATCCAACAAAAAATTGTTGATTTAGGTGCAATCTTACCAGCAGCAATATCCTTGCCTGTGAAGCCTTTTTTGTGCAAAGCAATGATGACGGCACGTGTTTCCTTGCAGGTAATCATGGTTGACAGAGGAAGAACAATGATTTCAAGCCCACCCTCCTTTTAAAGCTTCCAGTCTGTTATTCTGACTCAATCAGCATGACAGACTGATCTCCAGCCTTGTCCTCGTCAACACTCTCACCTGTGTTAACGAGACAATCACTGACATGATGCCAGCTGGTCCTTTTGTGGCAGGGCTGAAATGCAGTGGAAATGTTTTTTGGGGATTAAGTTCATTTTCATGGCAAAGAGGGACTTTGCAATTAATTGCAATTCATCTGATCACTCTTCATGACATTCTGGAGTATATGCAAATTGCCATCATCAACACTGAGGCAGCAAAGTTTGTGGAGACCAATACTTGTGTCATTCTCAAAACTTTTGGCCACGGCTGTAGATCCCTTGATGTTACCCTGGGGTTCTTAGAGACTTCTATGAGCATCTTTCGGTCAGCTTTTGGGCTGACTTTGGTGGGGCGACCTGTCCTAGGTAGTTTGCCAGTGGTCTGGAATTTTCGTCAGACAGTGGAATGATGTACTTCGGATTGCTTGGAAATGGAATGATGTACTTCGGATTGCTTGGAAATGGATTTGTAACGCCTCCCAGACTCATGGGCATCAATAATCTTTCTTCTGAGGGCCTCGGGTAGGTATTTTGTTCTTTGAATGATGTGTTACCACACACCCATATGGTTAAGACCAAACCAGACCAATTTTCTTATCTTTATGGAAGGCTGGACCCTCCTTAGTTTCTCTCTGTTTTCTAATCATTTGCACTTGTTTTGGTACACCTAATTTTACCCATTTTATATGATGGTAAAGGTAGGGTTGTATTAACTTTTTTACATTTTTGTTTATTTTAATTGCATAACATTTTCAAACCTTTTTTTTTGTGTGTGATTTGTTAAATTGGGTAACATTTATCTGTCAACAATGTTGAAGTGAAGATTACATATCCATCTGTTCACATGACTTTACGCTGCTGCTACTATTTTTATTTGTCACTTTAATCCTAGTTATATGTACATACTGTATCTACCTCAATTACTTCATATCATGAGAAGGGTGCAACTGCAGCCTGCAATACCTATCAATAACGAAGTGCCAAATTAGGCTAATATTTGGGGCTGAAAAAAAATGTTTTGTGCTGTTCTAGATGAAATTGAGGCACTTCCATTGAAAGTAGGTCAGAAGAAGCTACTGACTTGATGCCATTAGCTGTATGAATATATTAGCATAAAGAATGTTCTCATGAGTGTTGTGAATTAGAATGTGATTACATTGTAAAGGATGGGATGCACTTTACATGTTTTATTATCGTGTCTAATAAATAATAATAATGGTAAACATTTTATAACGGTAAAGAGAAACAAACATTTGTGCCTAACGTTTCGTTTAGTTGCTTTTTGTTAAGAGCACGACTAGACTCATGTTGCAACATACGGTGGATAAAGGATTGTTTTCTGTTTCACTTTCATCCTATTTGTTATTTGTGGCACCATTTGAATTGTTGATGGTGCCACAATGCTTTACAAAGACTGATGGATCTCTTTTTTTTTTTTATGCATGCGCAAAACAAGACTGTCGAGAGGCACCAAATAATAAGGATTTGCAGAAGAGGAAGTGCTTATGCTTCATGTTGGCATACCACTGTAAAACACCTTGATTGTTGTTGCTGTAAATGCTCCGAGGCTGAATTTCTGCAAAGCTGCATACGCTGCATGTGTGTTTTTGGAGGATATGGAGTCGTGAATCATCAGGATCGAGACAGCTTGGCTGTGTCCCAAATGGCACCCTGTTCCCTATATAGTGCACTACTTTTGACCAGAGTGCAAAGTAGTGCACTATATAGGAAATAGGGTGCCATTTGAGATGTAACCCATGCTATTTACCCCCTAGAACACCATCTCACGCTGTCCACCCGACCAAAAACAAGTGTAAAAGGGTCTGGTCTAAGTGGTGTGTGTGCTGTTTAAAAAGAAATGCCTGCTTGGTAATGGTGCTTTCTGGCTTGGGAATTGAGGCACAGGATAACAGCAAGATTCACTGGTTAGGGAGGGAGGGGAGAGGCAAATAGAGAAGAGGGAGAGCGAGAGAGAGAGAGGCAAATAGAGAAGAGAGAGAGAGAGGCAAATAGAGAAGAGAGAGAGGCAAATAGAGAAGAGAGCGAGTGAGGAAAGGAATGAGTGAAGAGAGGCAAATAGAGAAGAGAGCGAGTGAGGAAAGGAATGAGTGAAGAGAGAGGCAAATAGAGAAGAGAGCGAGTGAGTAAAGGAATGAGTGAAGAGGCGAAGAGATAGATGGGACAAGAGCAAGTGGAGTGAGCTGCAAGAGACGGAGGGAGAGAGAGAGAGAGCGCAAAAGAAGTGGGGGGGAAAAAAAATCTGCTGAAAATGTGAGTGTGTCGGTAGAGAGAGAGAGAGAGCGAGAGAGAGCAATGTGAGTGAATGAGACCTGGGGAGGATGATGAGTACTCCTGTGCCTTTTGTGCAGAACTGAACTGAATCTCAGTTGGCTTTTCTTCACGTAAAACAGTGCTTCTCTGAGCTGCATTCAGAGAGACTGGACAGGAGAGGAAATACAGGAGAGGATACACGATACTTCCTTTTCTAGTTTTACTCCAAGAAAATGGATTATTAGGCTGTTCATTTAAACAGTGTTTTACAGCAAGCCAAGGAATTTGGAGACAGCGGTATGGGGCGCAATAAAGGTAAATCCAACCGTTTTTTGCTTCAAAATTTTACATTGAAGGTTAATTTTAATAATAACTAATTGTTAAGTCTTGCATTTTTTGGTATAATGTTATATGATGATTGTGTGTGACTGTTATGTGTTGTGGCTGTGTAATGTGTAGTCTGTGTGCATGACTGTGTGTGTGTGTGTGTGTGTGTGTGTGTGTGTGTGTGTGTGTGTGTGTGCAGTGTAGTGTACGTACAGTATGTGAGGGGACAGAGCACAGTCAACTTCTAACGTTGATGAAATACTCCATAATTGATTAATCAGGGCCCATGTGAAGTGTCAGTCAGAGTTACAAGAGTCCAACCAGTGCTTTAGTCACGTCTTGTGTGAATGGAGATAGCCAGTAATGAATAGCTTGTGATGTCACAAGTGTGACGAGTGGAACAGGGAGTGATCATTTTGTGCAACAATCTGGTCTGGATTGATATGAGTAATTCCAGGGCATAGTGTCCTTTTTCAAGAGAACCAGCTTTCAGAATTTCCCAACAAAAATGATCATTATGACAATCATCATGTCCTTTTAGTCCGATCGTGTTTCAGTATTTCGAGTCACACCTTGTTATACAGAGGCAATGGGGGAGGTGGTGTAATGTGAATGCCATCACATCATTAGACCACTGCTGGTACTGTCTCCTACTGTCCCTGATTTTAATAGCCAGGACTCTGCCTCCTCCATAGATGTTACCGTCATCACCCATATCATGTCTTCTACTCATGAAGCCATGAACCATGGCGTTGACCTGAAGCAGCCAAATACAAGGGACCCAGCTTGATATGATTTGTTTATTTTTGATTTAACTAGGCAAGTCCGTTAAGAACTAATTCTTATTTACAATAACGGCCTACCTACAGCGTCAGCCATAGTAGTACGGCGCCCCTGGAGCAAATGAGTGCCTTGCTCAAGGACACATCGACAGGTATTTTTTTTCTTCACCTTGTTGGCTCAGGTATTCGACAAGAGAGAACACAACACTACATAAAGAGAGACCTAAGACAACAACACAGCATGGTAGCAACACATGACAACTTAAAGTAACTGTCCAGTGAAAATCTCACTTTTAAAAGTTAATATGTCATTAACTCATACCAAAATAATGTTGTTGAATTCAATACTCGTATATTTGTGGCCAAAGCATAAAATGGAGAGAAAAAACTTCCAAAAACCCCACCTCAAAAAAACAAATGCTTACTATTTCCTCATAGAGGATGATGTCATCCTCCTGAGGAGGATGAGCTGGCCAATCAGCGGTCTACTCACATTAATATCTTTTTAATGAAGACACCCTACTGTTCGTGTACGCCCAAACCATTACAAGAAACTATTTCACTCATATTGTAATGAATTATAGGTCATATTTCATAGAAATCTGGAAACACTGAACAGTTACTTAAACAGTAAAGTATCACATTGCTGAATTTACAGTGCATTAAATTGTTTAGCCTCACAACCTGTGACTCTCTGAACGGTGAGTATGGTTAATGCTCATTTAGGCAATCTTTCTTGTAGTTCATAAATGCCACTCACTCGATGATCCGTTATAGTTTATTCAGCTGTTGGAGTAGAATGTTCAGTGCCCCAGTTTTCTTCCCTCCAGCTCTGTTTATTTCCCTGCTTCTCAGTGGATGTCTGTGATCGCCATACAGTACGGGCTCCCCTCTGCAGAGAGCTAAAGATAGATAGGGTGATTTCTCTAAGCCCTCTTCAAATTACCCGTGGGGGTAAAGAGAGTGGATTGGATTGTCTGAGGGGATTGATTTGGGGACCTGCCATGCAGACTGTATAGTGATAGAGAGAGATTGAGAGTAGAGATGTCTCCTCCCCTCCATAATTTCCCATTTTGAATATTGATGGTGTTTCCTTGATTCCTCGTTTTGTTCTCTCCTCGCCTCCTCAAAATGCATTGGAGGAGAAGATTTCAGTTCCTCCCCTCAGACCTTCACCTTCAATGTATTTTGAGGACGTAAGGAGAGAGGACGTAAGGAATCAAGGAAATGCATGATAAGCATTAGCACTAGCCATGCTGGGAAGTATAAAAAACCTGGAACAACACTTTTTAACCAAATATTGCTTAACTATCGGGCCTCCCGAATGGTGCAGTGGTCTAAGGCACTGCATCGCAGTGCAAGCTGCATTACTACAGATGCGGACGACGCACAGGGGTTAGGGGAGGGTTTGGCCGGCCGGGTTGTCCTTGTCCCATCGCGCTCTAGCATCTCCTGTGGCAGGCCGGGCGCATGTTGACTCAGTCGCCAGGTGGACGGTGGTTCCTCCGACACATTGGTGCGGCTGGCTTCCGGGTTAAGCGTTCATTGTGTCAAGAAGTAGTGCGCACGGCTCTCAACCTTCACCTCTCCCGAGGCCGTACAGGAGTTGTAGCGATGGGACAAGACTGTAACTACCAATTGGATATGACGAAAATGGGGTGGGGCTTTACTTAGCTCAATGCGCTCTAGCGGCTCCTTGTGGCGGGCCGGTTGCCTGCGGGCTGACCCCGGTCGCCAGTTGAACAGTGTTTCCTCCGACACATTGAAGAAGAAGAAGAAGAAGTATTATTTCACTCCCACTGATTTCATTGGGACACCTAGGCTCTTATCACTGGTGTGTGTGTGGAACACAACATACTTATAGTGTAAACCCACAATAGTAGCTACAATCTCACCCATTATGTTAATAGTTTTCCTATTATTACAAAAAGCACCAAGCTAAACCTCCTGATTTAGAGATCTTTACGGTAGATTAATATGTTATTTTGAGCTGAAGGGTATTGATAGGTTTCTTTAGTGGTGTCCAAGGGGGCACATAGGCTACATATGCACTGTACATCCAAAAACATGGGCCTCAGTTTGCCTAGAATATTTCCCAGATACAAACCTTGTCTGAACAGATTAAATCACCCTTACACTAGCATGCATTTTGTGATCTGGAGGCATTGCTTTTGCATTGTAACAAATCATGCATACAGTACACTAGCTAGCTAGCATAGGCTTCGGGCTCTTGAGAGCATTGCTTTTGCAATGCAACTTAGGCTATTTAGGGGAGTATTCTGCTCTTTGCCCCAAAGGAAGGGTGTCTTAACAGCAGGTCCGTAAGGGTGCAGCTGAGCGTTGTCTGGAGAAAGTGGGTGACTTCAGCATGTACGGAATACATCATAATAATACATAATTTATTTAACTTTTATAGCGCTTTTCATTACAATCTCAAAGTGCATTAAGAGAGAACAAATTCATGCAATTTTGAAAAACAAATCGCTCAATTAGATGGATGATCATGACAGTCAGGGTAGTTAATTCATGGCTTGAGCAGTCAGCCCCAAGGGGAAGTCTAGAGGGGGGTCACATCCAGGGGGTTTCAGACTGGTCCATAGTCATTTAATCAGGGCTCCCTGGTCCTTGCTGTTTCTGAAGCAGCGCTTCTCAGTAGTTGTATCTAAAGACTCCATGGGTGGAACTCCCCCACTACTGATGTGTAGCACCCACCTGGGTGAAGCCACGACAGCCGTGAAGGAGCCAGAAAAGCACACTGCACATCAGTTCAGAATAGTCTGCTTTGAAGCTAACCACTGGAGCAAACTGCTGAAAACTTCAGCAACTTCAATCGAAACATTAGGAACTTCCACATTCCTCTTCTTCAGTCCTCACCCCTCCCTTAGTCAGATCTCAACCCTGCACTAGTCACCCAGACCAACCCAAACTAATGCTGGGTTGAAATAACCATACTCAACGCTCTAACCTCGCGGCCGGTAGCAGAGTGGTTAGAGCGTTGGGACCGTAACCAAAAGGTTGCTGGATCGAATCCCCGAGCTGACAAGGTAAAAATCAGTCGTTCTGCCCCTGTACAAGGCAGTTAACCCACTGTTCCTAGGCCGTCATTGTAAATAAGAATTTGTTCTTAACTGACTTGCCAGGTTAAATAACGGTAAAATAAAAAAATAGGCGGCTTGTCAATAAAAGCAAATATCACTTAAAAATATTAGATCTTTCAGCATTTAAAGAGGAATGACAAAGATGCATGAATTTGTTCTGGTCATGCAAAATGCCAAAATACCAGACATAAAGTGAAATGTGTCCCTCACTATCAAATAAACGTTAGAATCCAACTTTTTTCTAAACCACACCATGCCGTGTAAACCGTGGTAGATTTCGGCTGAAGTGTGTGGTCTAATGGCAGCCCGCTGTCAAACTAGGCAGATAAGGTGTGATTCGGACAAAAGTTGTATTCTGACGTTTATTTGACAGTGCGGGACACATTTCAGTTATGTCTGGGAAGTAGAGTTCCTAGAGAATGGATGAAGAGCATTGCTTTTTATCAACTTCCCAGAAATTGTAATAAGATTTACTGTATAATATGCAGCTATGATGAGCATGGCATTTTGCATGACCAGAACAAATTTATGCATCTTTGTCATTCCTCTTTAAATGCTGAAAGATCTAATAATTTTAAGTGATATTCTGGAATATTTCAGGAACGTGAAATGAAGTCATGCAACCGTTTACCCCTTCAACATGTGTATCTAACAGATGTAATTGTAGCGTGCTGTAATGTCATGTTGCCTAATATCAGGCGAAGGTACAGCTGGGCTTGAGCCTATTTATGTACCCATTTGCTGCAGGCACAACTCTTACAAGCACATCCATCCTCCACAATATTGTTTACTACCCTCACTGTTTAAAAGGAGTACACACACTCATTTTTTTTGGTTGATATAGTGACAAATAAGGGGTTCTTTGGCTTGTAACCAAATCCTTTTTGGTGGTATAAAGAACACTTTCTTGAAGGTTCTATAAAAAAAAATATGAATAAAAGGTTCTAATATATCACCAAAAAAAGGGTTTCTCTCTGGTTAAAATCCTTTTTGATGCTATATAGAACCCATTTTTATGGTTCTTTTTATAGAACCTCCTATACAATCCTTCCTCAATCTCCAAGGTTCTTTGTAGATCCTTATGAATAACCATACACGTTTTTTTTGTTGTTTTTTTGTACATCTGGACAGCCATACTATATTGTTAAAATTCCTTAGGTCTTTTTATTGTGTTAAGTTGAATCAGTTGTGCTGTCCCTGCAATGGCTGTGGGTCCCTGAGGAGAGAATTGAGAACCACTGATTTTAGTCAACCGTTCTAAATTGACACAAGGTCATACATGAGTCTTTCACAAGATACCATAACTGTCCATAGTCATATTTAACATGTAATAGCATAACATAAGAGTTAAATAGGAACGACACTCTCACTCACAGTTGTGATCAAACCACGCCCCACAATATTCTGAGAAGCCGCCCCTACATTTTAATTCTCACTAAAAGAGGAAAGCCCTTTTTCTGAATGACAAGCCTTTGAGCCTTTCTTTATTTGAGTCATTATGGTTCAACATATAGCCGTCACCCTTCCCAAAGAACCCTTGGATCACTCTGATCTTGGGTCAGTTTAGCATTTTTCCCCAATAATGGTTAAAGTTAGAATTGGGGAAGGGGAAGCTGATACTAAAACTGTATCTAGAGGAAACTTCACCTCAGAGTTGTGTAGTGGGGGTGGCTTTGTACATACTCTCTGACAGCCTCTTTGCCTGTAGTTCAAGTTGTGGTCAATGCTGCCTAAATATTGTATCCCTATCCCACTCTATGCACCATTCAACACTATCCTAGATTATATATCTTACCAAGATGGCTGATGTGCAACTCGAAGTAAGATGCTACATGAATGTAATGTTGTTTTGCCGTTCCATGCCAGCTGAGAAGAGGTAGTAATATTGTTGGTTCATGTCCTGAGGCTGGACATTCTGTATGACAGTTCTGTTCCATTTGCACCCCTCCGCCGAGAAGTCATTTTTGCCTAAGCCTAAATGACGTTATCGCAATAGGCCTAATAGTTTGCTAGTTTGTGGGATGTGATTCTTTGTATCTCTATGAAAATGTAATCAAATCCCATTACCCTTAGAGTAGCCGTCGTCTGACTCCTCAGCCCGCCCTCTCTCACAGGCATTGTGAAATGAGAAGGGACAGCCCTGGTTACGTAATATCCAATCAGATGCTTCTATTTCAGCTAGCTAGTGTTCTATTCGCATGCCTGATCTCCGAGGTTCCATGGTGAAGGGTAAAGTTGCCACTAGACCTGCTATTCGGTCATGTGTATTTTCCCTGCTAATGGTTAAGGTTAGGATTGGGGCTGGGGAAGCTGATCCTAGATCTGTACATATCGGAGAAAATTCAGCCAGGAGAAGGTTCCATACCAAGACTATCTCTAGTCTAGAGCACTGCTCCTCAACCCTGGTCCTGGGGACCCACAGGGTGTGTGCAGGCTTTTGTTCTAGGCCAGCATTAACATATTGCACCTGATTTACTTATTCAACTAATCACTGACCCCTTAATTAGTGGAATGAGTTTTGTGAGCGTAGTACTGGGCTGAAAAATCCTGCTCTAGTGAAGTGAAAGGGCATTGTTTTGGTATGTGCCACCACACAAAATAAAGCACTCTACGCCAATTGTCAATGCATTACCACATAGTTCTGAGTTAGTGTCATACACAGAGTGGGTTTCCCAGTGAGAGGTTCAGTGTGCATGTGTGCATGCACGTGTGTTTGTGTGTGTGTAGGGGCATCTCAGCACCCCTGGGGTACAGAATAGCACAGACAGGCTTATCACCATTAAACCCCCGACCACCACCCCCACCAATGACAAGACAGGCAAGGGGAATTTTCATCATGGCAGCCTACACAGAGGGCTCATCCCCACAAACATGACATTGGTCTGACCGAGGTCAAGTCCCCAGGGATTGGTTCGGAGCAGATCGTTATGAATATGTAACAGGAGTAGAGGAAATATGCAAATATAAATGTGTCACGAACTGGACAAAAAGTATAGCCTTACCAAGAAAGTGAATGTCCTCTCACTGTTTGCGTTTCTCAAGTGTGATCTTTATTTGAGGTATTGACACAGATGTTTTCCGAACCTAATGATGTTGTCGGTAGTTCATCATCAGGAGGAAATTGACCATTCCTCATAGCTCATATAGCCAAACACATCTTTATTCATTTTGTAACAGGAAAGATTACAATCAGCTATGCGCTAAATGGTAATGAGTTGATGAATTAGTTTGTTGTTGGATAGAATCACTTTGATCCTTGTTATCCAGACTCTTTCTCCCTTCTGCTTGACGAGACACGGCTCAGCTTTTTCAATGTGTTTTTAACAATAAGATAGTTTTGTAGTTAGATAAACTTGGATTTTTCGGCAGGGACATATACAGGATGGTACCCTCCACATCTTAACCTTCACTGAAGATCAAAACTTCAAACCTACAAACTACTTTTTGGACAATATTTACATTTATTTAATTTTCCCAAGCTATTCAAGGGGTGCTCTGGAAATCAAAGTCCTGAGATCCAGGAATCTGATACTTCAACTAGCACTGAGGTGTGAAGAGAGGTCCTTTGAAGCTGTGCAGAAGCCAGCCACTGCCATTTTCTTCAAGCAAGTACCCCCAACCACACTTCCCACGTGTGAAGTGAGAGATCCAGAGGCTTTGAAGCCCTCTCCTGCAGTTCAGAGCCCATTCACTGGCATGTTTCCTCCAGCACACAGGCACTGTTACAATGGCTAACCCCAAGTCGTTATATGTTTAAAAAAATTCTTGCACATTTTTCTATTTTGGCATTTGCCTGATGCCTCATACATGCTTTGTTGACTAAGAACTTTCTTTACCCAACCGTGGGACAGACTGTTCCCACACTCGGGACTCTGACTCTCTATTGGTTACACAGACTTTTGGCCTACCATCCCATTTTAACCACCACCCGCCGGCTTTGTATTCATGTTACCTGATGAAATTGCTGTACAATATGATCTTGTTGCCATCTGATGCACATTCAGATGTCATACATCAGCACTGTAGAGCGCTCCCTGTCCTATGCCGTGCCTTGATTATATTACTGTTGATGATATCTGGTAATGTACATGTACACCCTGGCCCATCTACTGTTGCTAGCCCCAATTTGGACATGTGCTCTGATATCTGCTTCACTGATTTCTGCTCTCATAAAAGCCTGGGTTTTCTGCACGTTAACACTAGAAGCTTATTACCTAAAATGGATCAATTGAAAGTGTGGGTTCACAGCTCCAATCTAGATGTGTTGGTCATTACAGAGACGTGGTTAAGTTAGTGTTTTGAATACTGATGTTAACCTTTCTGGTTATAACCTTTTTCGGCAAGACAGATTTTCCGAAGGTGGGGGAGTGGCAATTTTTTACCAAGGATCACCTTCAGTGCTCGGTTGTCTCCACCAAGTCTGTTCCCAAACAATTAGATTTTCTGGTTTTAAGTATTAAACTTTCAAATAACTCTTTGTTGACTGTTGCTGGGTGCTATGGTCCTCCATCAGCACCGGCCTGTACCGTACCTGCCCTAAGCTCTCTCTTGGCCCCTTGCACTAAATCAGAATTTGTCCTGCTAGGTGACCTAAACTGGGACATGCTTAAAACACCTGACCAAGTCCTAAAGCAATGGGACTCTCTAATCTTTCTTAGATTATTAGCAATCCCACAAGGTTTGACTCCAAACACCCAGAAAAGGCTACTCTTCTTGATGTTATCCTCAGAAATAACCCTGAGAGGTATCAGTCTTGTGTTTTCCATAATGACCTTAGTGAATACTGTTTTACAGCCTGTGTTCGTAATGGCTGCTCAGTGAAACAACCTGTCCTGATTTGTCATAGACGCTTGCTAAAATACTTTAATGAGCAAGCCTTCCTTCATGACCTGGCCTCCTTTAAATTGGTATAGAATCAGCTTGATACACTCTGTCGAAGAGCTTGGACCTTTTTTGATATTTTCAGTGGTATTATTAACAAACGCCCCCTGGTTCGACAGTGATCTTGCAGAGTTACTCCACCTCAAGAATTGCATTTGGCGAAAGGCCCCGCACACGGTTACTCAGGCTGACTGGCTCTCGTTCAGGCAAATGAGAAATAAATGCACTCAGGCTATCCGGAAGGCCAAAGGAAAAGTTCTCTCTCTGGGTGTAACCCCAAGAAATTCTGGAAAACGGTTAAAGACCTGGAGAATAAACCCTCCTCCTCACAGCTTCCCTTAAAGTTGATGATGTGGTTGCTACTGACAAGAAGCACATGGCTGAGCTCATTTAATCAACACTTCATTAAGTCAGGATTCCTATTTGACTCAGCCATGCCTCCTTGCCCGTCTAACATGTCCTCATCTGCCACCCCTTCTAATGCAACTATCCCCGATGATTCTCCCTCTTTTTTTCCCCTGCCCCGCTACAAAGTTTTTCCCTGGAGGCAGTTAGTGAGTCTGAGGTACTAAAGGAGCTCCTGAAACCCCCAAAAAACATCTGGGTCAGATGGTTTAGACCATTTCTTCTTTAAGGTTGCTGCCCCTATCATCTCCAACCTTCTTAACCTCTCTCCGTTCTGGGGAGGTTCCCATTGCTTGGAAGGCAGCCACGGTTAGTCCTTTATTTAAAGGGGGAGATCAAGCTGATCCTAACTTTTACAGGCCTATTTATAGTTTGCCTTGTTTATCAAAAGTGTTGGAAAAACTTGTCAATAATCAACTGACTGGCTTTCTTGATGTCTATAGTATTTTCTCTGGTATGTAATCTGGTTTCTGCTCAGGTTATGGATGTGCCACTGCAACCTTAAAGGTCCTCCATGATGTCACCACTGCCCTTGATTCTAAGCAATGTTGTGCTGACATTTTTATTGACTTGGCCAAAGCTTTTGATACGGTAGACCATTTACTTCTTGTGGGCCAGCTGAGTATTGGTGTCTCTGAGGGGTCCTTGGTCTGGTTTGCTAACTACCTCTCTCAAAGAGTGCAGTGTATAAAGTCAGATCATCTGCTGTCTCAGCCACGGCCTGTCACCAAGGGAGTACCCCAAGGCTAAATCCTAGGCCCCACCCTCTTCTCAATTTACATCAACAACATAGCTCAGGCAGCAGGAAGCCCTCTCATCCATTTATATGCAGATGATAGTATTGTACTCAGCTGGCCCCTCCCCGGATTTTGTGTTGTTATGCTCTACAACAAAGCTTTCTTAGTGTCCAACAAGCTTTCTCTACTCTTAACCTGAACACCTCCAAAACAAAGGTCATGTGGTTTGGTAAGGGGAATGCCCCTCTCCCCACAGGTGTGATTACTACCTCTGAGGGTTTAGAGCTTGAAGTAGTCACCTCATACAAGTAGACAGTACACTGTCCTCTCAGTACATATCAAAGCTGCAGGCTAAAGTTAAATCTAGACTTGGTTTCTATTATCGCAATCGCTCCTCTTTCACCCCAGCTGCCAAACTAACCCTGATTCAGATGACCATCCTACCAATGCTAGATTACAGACATAATTTATAGATCGGCAGGTAAGGGTGCTCTCGAGCGGCTAGATGTTCTTTACCATTCGGCCATCAGATTTGCCTCCAATGCTTCTTATAGGACACACCACTGCACTCTATACTCCTCTGTAAACTGGTCTTCTCTGTATACCCGTCGCAAGACCCATTGGTTAGTCCTCACTCCCCCCCTATCTGAGATATCTACTGCAGCCCTCATCCTCCACATACAAGACCCGTTCTGCCAGTCACATTCTGTTAAAGGTCCCCAAAGCACACACATCCCTGGGTCGCTCGTCTTTTCAGTTCGCTGCAGCTAGCGACTGGAACGAGCTGCAACAAACACTCAAACTGGTCAGTTTTATTTTAATCTCTTCATTCAAAGACTCAATCATGGACACTCTGCTTTGCTTTGTGTGATGTATTGTCATCTCTGCCTTCTTGCCCTTTGTGCTGTTGTCTGTGCCCAATGTTTGTACCATGTTTTGTGCTGCCACCATGTTGTGTTGCTACCATGTTGTTGTCATGTTACGTTGCTACCATGCTGTGTTGTCATGTGTTGCTGCCTTGCTATGTTGTTCTCTTATGTATCTCTTTTGGTAGTGTTGTTTTGTCTCTCTTGTCGTGATGTGTGTTTGGTCCTATATTCATATTTTATTCATTTGTATTTATTTTTATTTTTAATCCCAGCCCCCGTCCCCGCAGGAGGTCTTTTGCCTTTTGGAAGGCCGTAAATAAGAATTTGTTCTTAACTGACTTGCCTAGTTAAATAAAGGTTAAATTAAATAAAATTCACTTCAACAGTCATTCATTTCTGTGTTGAGTACAGTACTTGATTATCAAATGATTGTGTGATTACAGTCATGTAATGTAATGTAATAACAAAATAAGGGTTACTTTCTGACTGAGTTCTGCACTATTAAAGTGAACTGTGCAGCCAATTTATTTAATATTAAGTGTAATAATGTATTCATAGTGGCTGACGTCAGTAGCCCGGCCTAGTAGTACGAATCGTTTGGGAATGCATTATATCGTTTGGGAATACAAGACATACTTTTCATAAGTCTTTTGAATTAAGAACTTCAGCTTTAGGCTACAATTATTTATTGGATATTCACACTACGTTTTTTTTTCTCTCTACACACTGGTAGAGAAGTCGTTTTGGTAACAGTTTACTTGAACCCTTTTTCATAATGGCTACATAACACTGCTAAAATCATGACAACCAACAGTAATGACGATGGACTTTGCACTTGTATGATGATTCAGTGTTTAGGTCAGCTATAGGCTCAGTGTAAAGCGAGCAAACTAATCAATTGTATCTTGACATCTGTCATGATTATTACAGTGTAACCGACAGATTTCGCTTGAAACTTGAACCAAACATCAACACATCCCCACTGAGACAACCTGTTATTACACCGTCATCCTCTGAGAGAGTGAGCGTTGACAGCCCCAAAGGGCCCTTAATACATATGTCATCAGCTGAGACAGTGCTTAAACATGTACTGTCTGTTTGACTGCATTACTATTTTTGTCCGCATCACAAATGACACCCTATCCCCTGTAGTGGACTGTGTAGGGAATAGGGTGCCATTTGGGAGGTGCTTTTGGGTCCCCAGTGGATTTGACATTAGTGTGCTGTGTGCACTGTATACTGACGCTCTTGTAGGGGGTTTGAGGCTTTTAACTAGGGCAACGTCACCACCTCAGCGCATCTTCAAAACACCCAATAACAGAGTCGGCTGATTTAAACTATTCAAAAGACCAAGTGTAGAGGCTCTTAAATGACATTTGCACCAAATTAATAAAATTATACTTGGTGGTACTATTGTTTGAAATAGGCAGTTGACATTTGAGTCAATTATGTTGAGCATGAGTCATTATGAACAAAATAATGAAATGACTCTGAACTCAGCGGCAAAGGGAGATACAGTAGAAAGGGTCCCTCTGTAACTGATCTAAGATCCAAAGAGAAAAATGCACAGACGTTGCTGCAAAATGAAAAGTATTCAAATTATTTCAGTTACAGTATTTCAGGGTTTGGGTCAATTCCAGTTCAATTCAGGAAGTAAACTATAATTCCAATTCCCTCATAAAGAGGCATTGAAGAAAATATGAATGGGAATTGTAATTTCAGTTTACTTCCTGAATTGACTGAATTGAAAAGGACGCTGATTACAGATTATCTTATCTGTCCTTAGAATAGCAATTATTAAAATATTTTTCAGACTACTGTACCTTTTTTTTTTTTTTTTTTTTGCTTGTAATGCAGTGCAATGTGAGCTGATGTGGCAAAATGCTAATTTAAGGCAAATATTAAACACCATGATCCATTTATCTAAGCGTATTTAGTAACACATCAGCTGAGGGCTGCGGGAGGTGTCTGAAGTGAAGCAACGGATGCACCCACAATGTTGAGGAGATGTGGTTAGTTACTCATCTTGACATGAGAAACAGGGTCTGACTGTGGAGTAAGGATGTTGATATTTTAGGGCAGGGATGTAAAACAAACACATTTCCCCGGGGGCTGCATTCGGTATTAAACGAGGTCCGGAGGGCCGCACTGAATTTTAACCGAAGGTTGCTGGTTCGAATACCCGAGCCGACAAGGTTTAAAAACCTGCCGATGTGTCCTTGAGCAAGGCACTTAACCCTAATTTGCTACAGGGGCTGACCCTGTACGTAGGCCGTCATTGTAAATAAGAATTTGTTCTTAACTGACTTGCCTAGTTAAATAAAGGTTAAATAAAACAATTAATACAATTCCTTTCTTTCTTAGAGGGGAAACACATTGACAGGAAGTAATGGGTCCCCTACCACACTTCTGCTTTGTTGCCCATGTGATGCAAGCCTCAAGCAAACCTCAATAAAGGCTTACTTCTTTGTGCATTGAGACAGCGAAAGAGAGAGACAGACCAGTCAGTGTATTTCTGAGAGTGATATACCAGTCATTGTATTTCTGAGAGTGATATACCAGTCATTGTATTTCTGAGAGTGATATACCAGTCATTGTATTTCTGAGTGATAGACCAGTCAGTGTATTTTTGAGAGGGATAGACTCTAGGGCTTCCGAGCGGCGCAGCGGTCTAAGGCACTGCATCTCAGTGCTAGAGGCATTGCTACAGACCCTGGTTCGAATCCAGGCTGTTTCACAATCCGGCCACACAATTGGCCTTGCGTCGTCCGGGTTTGGTCGCAGTAGGCCGTCATTGTAAATACGAATTTGTTCTTAACTGATTTGCCTAGTTAAATAATAAAAAAATTAAATATATATATATAAGACCAGTCAGTGTATTTCTGAGAGGGTGTGTCAGTTTGGTGTCTGATCTACAGTGTTGCAGGGTATCTAACTGGGCTACAGATTTCATGTCACCTGTTGTCGTGCAGTTTGATTTGACTGCTCCACGATTCCAAGTCAAGTATTTGAACTTGACTTACAGTTCTACTGTTCTCAGAGAAGTTCCTCATTCAGCCTGCATGACTTGAATAACTTCAGCAGGACTGTATAAACACAGCCAGGTGGTTGTTTGTTTAGCCTCGTTAGATGGTCATTGTGGGGACCGGGCCAGTCCCAGGATGCATCCCAAATAGCACCCTATTCCCTATACAGTACATTACTTTCGACCAGAGCTCTATAGTGTATTGTAAATGTATTAGGGTGCCAGTTGGTACGCACTCCAATGATCTATTGTGATGGTAGTCCTCACACACAGGCCTATTTTTCTTTATTTTAAATGTATTTTATGTATTAAAAGCATTAAAGAAGGCCATACTGCTGTTGGAGCAGAAGCATTTGATGTTATTGACAAAGTAAATATTTGTCTTATACTGTATATAAAGTTTTGTGGATTTTAATTTTAGGTACAGTCTTAGTTTTTCAGCAAAATGGCAGCCTATGCCCTGCCGCTTGTTTTTGTGTAGAGCAGAGGGGTAGGGCTGGGTATATGTAACCCCTCTCAAATTCGTTGAAAGTGATAAGCTCATGAGGCATTTACAGTTCTATTCTTCGAATATCAATGTACATATAATAAGAATTGAAAAGACTATTGAACAGATGCCAGATTGCACCTTTAAAATGCACATTTCAAGAACATTGTGGAGGTCTAAGTTTAAGTATTAATGTACAATAATGCAATCATGGGGCGGCAGGTAGCCGAGTGGTTAGAGTGTTGGTCCCGTAACCGAAAGGTTTCCAGATCGAATCCCCGAGCTGACAAGGTAAAAAAAAAAAAAGTTCTGCTCCTGAACAAGGCAGTTTACCCACTGTTCCTAGGCCGTCATTGTAAATAAGAATTTGTTCTTAACTGACTTGCCTAGTTAAATAAAGGTAAAAAATAAGAAAGTGCTGAGCATGGATGGGGGTGTTTTTTTAAGTGTGTACCATCAACCTGGTTGTTGACTGATTTGAAAGCTGCCATCAACGATGTGAGCAGTGGAGGGGTTGCTCACACTATATCAGTACATTTTTTTTTTAAACCTCTGAACAAGACCTTTTCGAAAATGTGATCCTGCAAAATCACACAATTTTAAAAGCTGTGTGAAAGGTCATACAAGGTACGTTCAATTTATAGTAATCAAATTGCAGCCAAATATTACATTACTCTGTTTTAACCACATCCTGTGATCACAGGACTGGATGTTGTTGCGCCACAGACTATTATGATATTCAAGTTCTTTTCAACATCATATATTACGTTAGATGCATGTAGCTATCTAATGCTGAATCTGTATTGAACACAATTCAAACAACGTCTTCAATAAGACATTTTCCATTCAGTTGTGAAGGGAAGTTCTTTGACATATACTGTATATAATCTGCCATCATGTATCAAAATCTGTACACAGTGGTTTTTAACAGTTCAACACAACTGGCATGATCAGAATATTGGAAAGAAAAGGTTTTACGTCTCAGTATTATCTGACTTCTATGGAAATCTGAAAGCTGGGAATTTGGGATCTGGAGTTTATCATCCACAGGAACAATGAATAGAACTAGCTGTTTTTTTGTTTGTCTTTATCTGATGTGAATGGCATCCCCACTCTGTTTCGGACATAATCTGCAGAGAAATTGAAGGATGATAAATGGTGGCTCACTCAACTCACAATTGCATTCCAAATGGCACCCTATTCCCTACATAGTGCGCTACTTTTGACCAGGACCTGTAGGGAATAGGGTGCCATTTGGGATGCGGCCAGAAATTGGCGTCCCATGATTAGGAGAGTTAAGTCATTTTCTTTGAATCGGCTCCCTGCGGGGATTATCAGTTCCCTGCTCCCTCTGTGTGTGTGTGTCTCTGTGTGTGTGTTTCTCTGTGTGTGTGTCTCTGTGCATATCTGCATCAGTGTGTGTAATTGTGACTGGGGCTGTGAATATCTGCATGTATGCGGCTACACCATACTTAGCACACAGTACCCTTTCACCTTCCTCTGACTTTTAGGCCATGGCCGTGATACCAGGGAGTAGAGCCAGGGGCGCTGAAGAGCACTCATCTTAATGGGCTAAGGACACCCAGTGGCGGCTGAATCAGAAATGCCCAAGACCTCGGCCCATAGAGCAAGTTACCAGGAAAGGGAGTAATGACACAAGAAGATGCCATAGTGCTTTTGCACATAACCGTTCACTTGGAAGAACTGGTGTAACATTAAACCTCCACTTGTCAGCACAACCTGACATACCTCATGGAATACTACTTCAATTGAGCCACATGCCAGATGTCTCTGATCACTAGTGAAGACAGGGATTCTGCTTTTTCTAGTCTGATTGGAGAGGACAGACAGCAGGACTAGATAGGAGAGGCCATGGCTAATCAGGACCACTAAGGAACTGCCCTGATCTCTGTCACACAATAACAAGGTGGAGTCACAACCTCGACCAAGTCCTGATTCAGGATACTCCCTATCACTGTGGACAAAACAGTTAAAAGGTCTCCACCTACACTACTGCACTCCACAAAGCATCCTTCAAGACATTCCCTCTCTCTCTCTCTCTCTCTCTCTCTCTCTCTCTCTCTCTCTATCATCCTCTCTGGATAGAGGGTGCCCCTCGGCTGCTGTCATGCTTGTATGAGCAAGTTGTTGGTGGGACAGAAGATCATGTCGGAGACCCTTCGGCTCCCCTCCTTCCAGGTGCAGGCCCCGGGGGACTGGGAGACCCAGGATGGCGACCCAGAATTGGGAGCCTCCGCCGAGGGAGACGAAGTTGAGGTACCTGCCGGGGGTGGTGACCCTTCCGCCCTCTCCAGTTCCGCCACTCCGTCCCTCCGCCGCAAGCGCTTCAAGATGCGGCGCATGAAGAACGTGCAGAGCGAGAGCAGTGTGACCCCGGCTGTGTCTGTGGCGGCTGCCACAAGGTCAGAGGTCATGAGTAAGGGCCAGGGGTCGCGCTCCTTCTCAGGGGCCATGGAGTACCTGCAGCTGCCGTCCATCGAGATCACGCCAATCAGCGACGAGGAAGCGGCAGCCACCTGGTCCAACTGCTCCACGCCCAGCGCTTCACCGCGACGCAAGCGCTTCCTGCTGCACCGCTGGCTGAATGTGCGCGAGAGGAAGGAGCATGGCAGTGAGAGCAGGTCTGTATCGAAGCGCCATGTGAAGTTATCTCTAGGATCAGCTTCCCCTCCCCAATTCTAACCTTAACCATTATTGGGAAAAATGCAAAACTGACCAAAGATCAGGGACTAGGGGAAACTTCAACCTACTGCCGGCCAGTCGCATAACAAATGAGGGTAGTCCCCAAGTGTTATTAATGTATAATATAAGCGTGGGTTACCCATTAAGTGTTTATATATAAAGTCTGCAAGCGTATTATTTTTAAGGCATCCTCAAGCATCAAAGTGTAGTCGGAAGTTGGAACCATGTGGAAGTGGAACCATAGAACAGAACCATTAAACAGAACGACACTAAGTGAAGGTATGATTAGAGTAGGAGGTGCCTTTGTCCATACAATTGTCTTAATCATTTGTATAGAACTAGAATACAGGCCCTGTAGTTTGTTTTTGTATGAAATTGCTCCTGAAAAAAATCTGTTCTGTAAAAACTGTCACACCCACCTACTTATATCAAAGGGAAATATGGTTTGTTGGTTTCAGCTACCTTTATCACTTTTTCACGCGAACAAGCACCTAATAGTGGTTAGTGACACGAAAAGTCATTGTTTCAAGTCCTCAGCTCTTTTTCAGAGCAGATCTGATTGGTCAAAAGACCAATTCGTGAAAAAAAGATCAGAATTGGGCTGCCTGTCTAAACGCAGCCATAGACACCATCTGGTGACGTCCCAGTCTGTTCTATAAAAAGGTTATTTTTACCCCTAAGCTTACCTTGACTGAATAGGCTACTTGGATTGTTACATAAGCCATAGTGCTGAGTATGAATTGTCCTATACATTATAAATAAAACCAGCCCCATGCTATTTATCATCAAATAAGGAAATGCAGGAGTGCACTTAAGAAAAATGGATACAAATGTTTAATGCATACAAATGCCCCCCTAACCCTAACCCTTACTGCCAGAGTTTGGTCTTCAGTGGATGTAGATATTATTCACAGCACTGCTTCACCATAATATGTGGTTTAGGCAATACATCGTTTGAATATGACTTTATTAATACATGTTTTATATTAAAACAAATGTGGGTGTATGTTCACTATTGGAAGTTTGTTTTGGCCTTCTACATATTTTATGAGCATAATGTTTAATTTTAGAAGTTGCCTGGTGTCTGTTACAAGCTTCATCTAGGTTTGAAGAAGTGAGAGAATGCATATTTGAGTCTTATGAGGACTATTGACTAATACAGTATTGTCCCTGGCTGTTTAGTGCTTAAACATTTGTAAGATTTGTACCACTTGTTACATTGGTTCTACTGTGATGACAGTTGGAAGACTGGTGAAGCCTAATCTCGGTACAGGTTGGCATTTATTGGGATGACTCATGCTCTGCAGTGTAGTCACTAGCTGGCATAGCCACAAAGTCATAAAATCATATCCGATTTTAAACCTAACCTTAACCACACTGCTAACCTTATTATGCCTAGCATTAACCTTAATTTAAGACCAAAAAGCTCATTTTCTGTTTTACAATTTTACAATATACAGTATATAGCCAATTTTGACTTTGCCACTGGCCCATCTAGTGGAAATCGCTCAGCTCGGCCTCCAGGACAAGATTAATCCCAATAAACGTCAACCTGCAATCTCGGCACCCGGAGACAAATTAGCAACAACATTTTTGGTGGTCACAAGAGATTAGGTGAAGCCCATCTCTAACTTCATACTACAGCCATCCCTTGAGACAAAGTGAGAAGCTACAATCCAAGCTCATTACTGTAGAATAAATAGTTCTGGAGTTGACAAGCGTGCTAGTCCCCTGACATGTACAGCCTTACAGATGGGAGCTAAAAGTACTGGCTGCGTCCCAAATGACCCCTAATGACACCCTATCCCAAATGACCCCTAATGACACCCTATTCCCTATGTTGTGCTCTACTTTTGACCAGGACCCGTAGGGCTTTGGTCAAAAGTAGTGCATTATATAGGAAATAGGGTGCCATTTAGGACATAGCCCATGTAAAAGTGCCAGGGGACAGTACTGGAAGGAGTCGTCTACGTGGCTATATTAAATATTCTTAACAAACACTGCTTTCTGAAGACCTGGGCTACGGGCTGTGGTCAAAGGTAGTGTACTATAGGGAACAGGGTGCCAATTGAAATGCAGCTCTGATTTGCTAAATATACAACAGTGCTGCTGCTTACGTATCCCAGCCAGCCTTTAGTTTCCGGTGCTCTGACACATAGCCTGGATGGCAGACTGTTTCTGCACCCACGCTTCGTTGTTGTCATGGCAAGTCCTGCCAAGTTGGCTATCGCGGAAACCGACTGGCGCCCAGTCTGCTCTGACGGTATATTAGTTGTTACGAGATGGTGGCACTTTTTTTTATTTATTTTATCTCACTCGTTCTTGTGATACATGTAAAGGCACATTGTAGTCGTGTCACTCTTGGTTATGTGAAGATGGAAGCTTGTCTTTTGTTGTTTTTGTCTTTGGGTGCCCCTTTACAGAAAACATCGCACTGTATTTGGATAAATGTTGCTGCCTGATAGCTGGCAACAAGGCATGGGAAGCCTTTCAATGGGACAAATTATAGCTTACAGTGACTAGATGACCACCAGAGACACAGTTTATGTCTCTACAGATCAGTTTCCAGGAAACTGATTTAATCCTAGTTCTAGACTAGAAATAAGACCTAGCTATATACAGCTATGACTAGCCAAATCACATTCAGGAACAACTCCTGGCCATATCATAACACATTTACCCTCATTGCTGACAAAGTCTTTGCTGCTCTCTAGTGGGGGCTTCTGTCTGGTTTGGTTTTCTGACTTTGGCTTTCTGAGTTTGATGTTGGACAATGTGTGTTGGCTAAGTAATCAGCTTGTCCTATTTGCATTGGGATTTTGGGGAAATTGCAGAATTTTTTGGGGGGGACTTATATATTATTGATTCAATTGATTCTTGAATCATAACTTATACAGTGCCACATTTTGTTACATTACAGCTTTATTCTAAAATGTGTCAAATAAAACAATTTCCTCAGAAATTTACACACAATACTCCATAATGACAAAGCGGAAACAGGTTTTTAGAAATATTTGAAGGAATTGTCCTTAGAGCTCCGAGACAGGATTGTGTCGAGGTATAGATCTGGGGAAGGGTACCAAAAAATGTCTGCAGCATTCAAGGTCCCTAAGTACACATTGGCCTCCATCATTATTAAATGGAAGATGTTTGGAACCACCAAGACTCTTCCTAGAGCTGGCTGCCCGGCTAAACTGAGCAATTGGGGGAGAAGGGCCTTGGTCAGGGAGGTGACGAAGAACGAAGGTTCACCTTCCAATAGGACAACGACCCTAAGCACACAGCCAAGACAATGCAGGAGTGGCTTCGGGACAAGTCTCTGAATGTCCTTGAGTGGCCCAGCCAAAGCCCAGACTTAACCCGATTGAACACCTCTGAAGAGACCTGAAAATAGCTGTGCAGCAACGCTGCCCATCCAACCTGACAGAGCTTGGGAGGATGTGCAGAGAAGAATGGGAGAAACTCCCCAAATACAGGTGTGCCAAGCTTGTAGCGTCATACCCAAGAAGACTCGTTGCTGTAATTGCTGCCAAAGGTGCTTCAACAAAGTACTGAGTAAAGGGTCTGAATACTTATGTAAATGTGATATTTCAGTTTTTGCTTTGTTATTATGGGGCATTGTGTGTAGATTGATGAGAAAAAAAATATTTAATCAATTTTAGATTAAGGCTGTACCTAACAAAATGTGGAAAAAGTCAAGGGATCTGAATACTTTCCGAAGGCACTGTAAATCCCTGGTGCTTAGTTGCAGATGGTCCCTTTAAAGGTCACGCAACTCCAGACTTTTCTAGGTATCTCACATACATACATACATACAGTTGAAGTCAGAAGTTTACATACACCTTAGCCAAATGCATTTAAACTCAGTTTTTCACAATTCCTGACATTTAATCCTAGTAAAAATTCCCTGTCTTAGGTCAGTTAGGATCACAATTTTATTTTAAGAATGTGAAATGTCAGAATAATAGTAGAGAGAATGGATTTATTTCAGCTTTTATTTCTTTCATCACATTCACAGTGGGTCAGAAGTTTACACACACTCAATTAGTATTTGGTAGCGTTGCCTTTAAATTGTTTAACTTGGGTCAAACATTTTGTGTAGCCTTCCACAAGCTTCCCACAATAAGTTGGGAGAATCTTGGCCCATTCCTCCTGACAGAGCTGGTGTAACTGAGTCAGGTTTGTAGGCCTCCTTGCTCGCACACGCTTTTTCAGTTCTGCCCACACATTTTCTATAGGATTGAGGTCAGGGCTTTGTGATGGCCACTCCAATACCTTGACTTTGTTGTACTTAAGCCATTTTGCCACAACTTTGGAGGTATGCTTGGGGTCATTGTCCATTTGGAAGACCCATTTGCGACCAAGCTTTAACTTCCTGACTGATGTCTTGAGATGTTGCTTCAATATATCCACATCATTTTGCTCATGATGCCATCTATTTTGTGAAGTGCACCAGTCCCTCCTGCAGCAAAGCACCCCCACAACATGATGCTGCCACCCCCGTGCTTCACGGTTGGGATGGTGTTCTTTGGCTTGCAAGCCTCCCCCTTTTTCCTCCAAACATAATGATGGTCATTATGGCCAAACAGTTCTATTTTTGATTCAACAGACCAGAGGACATTTCTCCAAAAAGTACGATCTTTGTCCCCATGTGCAGTTGCAAACCCTAGTCTGGCTTTTTTATGGCGGTTTTGGAGCAGCGGCTTCTTCCTTGCTGAGCGGCCTTTCAGGTTATGTCGATATAGGACTTGTTTTACTGTGGATATAGATACTTTTGTACCTTTTTCCTCCAGCATCTTCACAAAGTCCTTTGCTGTTGTTCTGGGATTGATTTGCACTTTTCGCACCAAAGTACGTTCATCCCTAGGAGACAGAACACGTCTCCTTCCGGAGCGGTATGACGACTGCGTGGTTCCATGGTGTTTTCCATGGTGTTTTATTATGAACGTGGTAAGTTCAGGCGTTTGGAAATTTCTCCCAAGGATGAATCAGACTTGTGGAGATCTACCATTTTTATTCTGAGGTCTTAGCTGATTTCTTTTGATTTTCCCATGATGTCGAGCAAAGAGGCACTGAGTTTGAAGGTAGGCCTTGAAATACATCCACAGGTACACCTCCAATTTACTCAAATTATGTCAATTCTAAAGCCATGACATCTTTTTCTGGAATTTTCCAAGCTGTTTAAAGGCACTGTCAACTTAGTGTATGTAAACTTCTGACCCACTGGAATTGTGATATAGGGAATTATAAGTGAAATAATCTGTACAATTGTACAGATTATTAATCTAAACAATTGTTGGAAGAATTACTTGTGTCATGCTCAAAGTAGATGTCCTAACCGACTTGCCCAAACTATAGTTTGTTAACATGAAATCTGCCGATTTTGCAGGTTTTCCCACTTACAAAGCATGCAGAAGTCTGTAATTTTTATCATAGGTACTCTTCAACTGTGAGTGACGGAATCTAAAACAAAAATCCAGAAAATCACATTGTATGATTTTTAAGTAATTAATTTGCATTTTATTGCATGACATAAGTATTTGATACATCAGAAAAGCAGAACTTAATATTTGGTACAGAAACCTTTGTTTGCAATCACAGAGATCATACGTTTCCTGTAGTTCTTGACCAGGTTTGCACACACTGCAGCAGGGATTTTGGCCCACTCCTCCATACAGATCCTTCAGGTTTCGGGGCTGTCGCTGGGCAATACGGACTTTCAGCTCCCTCCAAAGATTTTCTATTGGGTTCAGGTCTGGAGACTGGCTAGGTCACTCCAGGACCTTGAGATGCTTCTTACGGAGCCACTCCATAGTTGCCCTGGCTGTGTGTTTCGGGTCATTGTCATGCTGGAAGACCCAGCCACGACCCATCTTCAATGCTCTTACTGAGGGAAGGAGGTTGTTGGCCAAGATCTCGCGATACATGGCCCCATCCATCCTCCCCTCAATACGGTGCAGTCGTCCTGTCTCCTTTGCAGAAAAGCATCCCCAAAGAATGATGTTTCCACCTCCATGCTTCACGGTTGGGATGGTGTTCTTGGGGTTGTACTCATCCTTCTTCTTCCTCCAAACGCGGCGAGTGGAGTTTAGACCAAAAAGCTCTATTTTTGTCTCATCAGACCACATGACCTTCTCCCATTCCTCCTCTGGATCATCCAGATGGTCATTGGCAAACTTCAGACGGGCCTGGACATGCGCTGGCTTGAGCAGGGGGACCTTGCGTGCGCTGCAGGATTTTAATCCATGACGGCGTAGTGTGTTACTAAGGGTTTTCTTTGAGACTGTGGTCCCAGCTCTCTTCAGGTCATTGACCAGGTCCTGCCGTGTAGTTCTGGGCTGATCCCTCACCTTCCTCATGATCATTGATGCACCACGAGGTGAGATCTTGCATGGTGCCCCAGACCGAGGGAGATTGACCGTCATCTTGAACTTCTTCCGTTTTCTAATATTTGCGCCAACAGTTGTTGCCTTCTCACCAAGCTGCTTGCCTATTGTCCTGTAGCCCATCCCAGCCTTGTGCAGGTCTACAATTGTATCCCTGATGTCCTTACACAGCTCTCTGGCCTTGGCCATTGTGGAGTCTGTTTGATTGAGTGTGTGGACAGGTGTCTTTTATACAGATAACGAGTTCAAACAGTTGCAGTTAATACAGGTAATGAGTGGAGAACAGGAGGGCTTCTTAAAGAAAAACTAACAGGTCTGTGAGAGCCGGAATTCTTACTGGTTGGTAGGTGATCAAATACTTATGTCATGCAATAAAATGCAAATTAATTATTTACAAATTACAGACATCTACATGCTTTGTAAGTAGGAAAACCTGCAAAATCGGCAGTGTATCAAATACTTGTTCTCCCCACTGTACATACATACATACACATTGAACACAGACAAACACACAGAGATCTCTAGTTGCATATGGTAAACAACACATATTACACTCAGCTAACACTGTCTCTCTGTGGTGTGTTTCCCCAGCAGAGAGAGCAGCCTACAGAGCAGCCACGAGGAGGACTCTACTCGCTTCTTGACCCCTCATAGCCGGGAGGACAGGTGTGTAACGTGTGTGTGTGTGTCTGTGTGACTGCATGCATGCATACACGTGTTAAAACATGCATGCTTTCGGACAGCTGGGTGAATTTTTTTATTTATTTTTTATTTCCACTTTATTTAACCAGGTAGGTCAGTTGACAACAAGTTCTCATTTGCAACTGCGACCTGGCCAAGACAAAGCAAAGCAGTGCGACAAAAACAACAGAGTTACACAGTAAACAAACATAGTTAAAAACACAATAGAAAATCTATATACAGAGTGCAAAATGTAGTGCAAAATGCAGTAAGGTTATGAGGTAGGACAATAAATAGACCATAGTGGTGAAATAAATTACAGATTATCATCATTAACACAGGAATGAAGGATGTGCAAATTATGATGTGCAAATAGAGATACTGGAGTGCAAGATTAGTGAAAATAACAAAAATAAATATGGGGATGAGGTAGTAGTGTGGGCTATTTACAGAAGGGCTATATACAGGTGCAGTGATCGATAAGCAGCTTTGACAGCTGATGCTTAAAGTTGGTGAGGGAGATAGGAACCTCTAGCTTCAAGGATTTTTGCAATTCGTTCCAGTCATTGGCAGCAGCGAACTGGAAGGAATGGCGGCCAAAGGAGGTGTTGGCTTTGGGGGTGACCAGTGAGATATACCTGCTGGAGCGCATGCTACGGGTGGGTGTTGCTATGGTGACCAGTGAGCTGAGATAGGGCGGGGATTTACCTAGTAAAGACTTATAGATGACCTGGAGCCAGTGGGTTTGGCGACGAATATGTAGTGAGGGCCAGCCAACGAGAGTGTACAGGTAGCAGTGGTGGGTAGTATATGGGGCTTTGGTAACAAAACGGATGGCACTGTGATAGACTACATCCAATTTGCTAAGTAGAGTGTTGGAGGCTAGTTTGTAAATGACATCGCCGAAATCAAGGATCGGTAGGATAGTCAGTTTTACAAGGGCGTGTTTGGCAGCATGAGTGAAGGAGGCTTTGTTGCGAAATAGGAAGCCAATTCTGGATTTAATTTTGGATTGGAGATGGTTGATGTGAGTCTGGAAGTTGAGTTTACAGTCTAACCAGATGCCTAGGTATTTGTAGGTGTCCACGTATTCTAATTCGGACCCGTCAAGAGTAGTGATGATAGTCCGGTGGGCAGGTGCTGGCAGCGTTCGATAGAAAAGCATGCACTTAGTTTTACTAGCGTTTAAGAGCAGTTGGAGGCCACGGAAGGAGTGTTGTATGGCATTGAAGCTTGTTTGAAGGTTAGTAAACACAGTGTCCAAAGAGGGGCCAGATGTATACAGAATGGTGTCATCTGCGTAGAGGTGGATCAGAGAGTCACCAGCAGTGAGAGCGACATCGTTGTATCGCCTATCAGCCTATCAGCCAACTTAACCCAACCTGCTAGCGTGCAAGGAGATGTTGTGATGATGATGTGTGGTCTGAGGTCTCAGTAAACAACCTGCATTTGCCTGATAATTCCAATAGAGGGCAGTGCTGCTACACAGGAGGACTGCTACACAGTAGTGCAGGGTTCGAGTCAATTAGAGAGAGAGGAAAATGTGCATGAGAGAAAGGGAGAAGGAAAGAAAGTGAGGAAAGAGAGGGAACGAGAGAAGGGAGAGGGGTACTGTTTTAAAGAGGGGTGTTCAATACACAAGTGTTAAATGGGAGGTGTTAAGTTGCTGTGAAACAAAGGTTTCTTTTTTTCTCATCAAATGTCTCCTGGGCTTGACCACAAGGAGGCTGTACACACTACAACACAGTCTCAGAGAATCTCCCCTACTCTCCATCTCCTTGTCTCTAGTCAGAGAATCTCCCCTAGTCTCCAGCTCCTTCTCTCTAGTCTCAGAGAATCTCCCCTAGTCTTCATCTCCTTCTCTATCTCTCTCTTTTAGTTTCATTTTCTCACACCTGAGCACTGGTGAGGTTGAATACACTTGACTAAAGGGCTCGACTAAGTCTACACCAGGGGTACTCAACTACTATTTGAGAAGGTCCAGTGACACACATTTCCTAGGTGGCAAAGGTCCGGATGGATATCATCCTTTATCGGCTCTATGGTACAGCGTAGTAGCAAACATAGTCGTATACGACTTAGGAAAGATGTTGTTATATAAAATGTACTCTACATTAAATGAGACTAAAAATTTGAATTATTTATTTTGAATTTAAACATATGCAACATGCATCAACATTGCTGAAGAACAAAAGTGGTTGCATAATTGTCTATGCAAAAAGTGCACTGTGAACCAATGTACATGGGCCTTGAATAATATCTATTTTTCTGTGTGTTTTCTGGAGAACAAAGGAGAGTTTAGTAAAAATAATAATCTGAATGCACAGAACGTCACTGTGGGCCATGCAATAAGCCCTTGCATCAATGAGAGAAATTACACTTTCTTTCTCCTGCCAATGCTTTGAACTTTGGCACAAATGGTGTGAGAGCAACTCTGAGACACTAGTGCAGGTGTTCATTGGTGAGCCTGGTACGTAATTTGTTTTTAATAAAGTTAATTGTGGAGAAGGCTGATTCACAGCTGTATGTGGAGTCAAACGTGGTCAGGATGTGTAGTGCCAGTTTCTTGAGAACAGAGACATCAACTGCAGGCACCATCCTACCCTAGAAAGTGACAGGGTCACAATCACCAGCCTGCTCCTTCAAAGCCACATTTTCTTGCAGCTCAATCAACTCCATTTGCAGTGATGCAACATCTACCCATCTGAAAATCTGTTTTGCTTCTTCTGACAACTTTGTCACGTTTGTGACCAAGAAGTGGTTCTGGATGAGCAGCAGCAGTTCTCAAAGTCATCAAAGTGAGCCTTGAAGTTATCCATCAGCTTCTGGATTAAATCAACATGGGAACATCTTTGTCTCCCTGCGTTTGCAGCAGAAGATTGGGGAAGTGGACAGGTTCTCCCTGGAGATGTGTGATATAATATCTTTAAAAAATGCAACTGTTTCCATCTTCTACTCATCTCCCAAAAACTCAGAAAACTGAGTTGTCTTGTCACTCTTTTGCTCTGATAAGAATGCTTTGATTTCCTCTTGAATGGCCCAAAAACATTTGAAAACCCTGTCTTTGCTGAGCCATCTGACATTTGTTGTGCAGTAGTAAGTCATCGAAACGGGCATTGGCCTCTGTCATAATGCTACATAGCATGTGGTGTTGTATGGATAATGTTGCTCCCAAAAAGTTGATCTGAGCACTGGTGACAAAAAATAATTGATAAACGTTTACTTAACAAAATGCGATGTTGTCCGAGTCTTTTCTGGGTCCGTATCTGGACCACGGTCCACCAGTTGAATTTGGCTGGTCTACGCAAACGGAGCCGACGGAGGTGCATTTGCTCCCGTTCCAAAAATTCAGCTGCACAAATGTACGTAGAACCACGTAGAAAGTGACACAAACTGACCTCTGTTTACATAGACTGTATAGACCCCTTAAAGGGACTCGTATTCATTAGTGCACACCCTAGCCAAACATTTCAAAACGCTTTTTACTCTTAGCACCAGCTGTGGTGCAAGAACACACTTAATTTCTGTCAAAGGAGGGCATAATATGGTGTAACATCTCCTCTGCAAGCTTTCAGGTGTTGCAAGCTTACCTTGAACTGGTATGCCCTCTCCGATGAAGGCGTAGCACACGCCCCCTCAGTCCCCTGACGCAGGGTGCCTCCGAGTTTGAGGGGCCTATGCTCGCCTCACAAAAAAAATAGATACAGTCATGTGAAAAAGTAAGTACACCCACTGGAAAGTTCTTTTTTTTACATATTTGGACAGATGGATATGTAATCTTCACTTCAACACTATTATATATTATATAGATACATATTATTATATACACACATATACATTATATACAGCGGGTGAAATAAGTATTGAACACGTCACCATTTTTCTCAGTAAATATATTTCCAAAGGTGCTATTGACATGAAAGTTTCACCAGATGTTGGTAACAACCCAAGTAATCCATACATACAAAGAAACCAAAACAATGTGAAATGACACAGGGAAAAAGTATTGAACACATGAAGAAAGGGAGGTTCAAAAAGGCATGGAAAGCCAAGACAACAGCTGAGAACTATCAATAATTAAAAAGCAATCCAGCCCCCTGTCAGTGCAAATTAATATCAGCTGGTTTAGTCCCAACTGATGGCCTACAAAAAGGTCTCATTGCCAAGGTGTCACACAAGACACACCTCCCTTTCTTCATGTGTTCAATACTTTTTCCCTGTGTCATTTCACATTATTACACATAACTTAATTTCTGAACTTATTTGTTTTGGTTTCTTTGTATGTATGGATTACTTGGGTTGTTACCAACATCTGGTGAAACTTTCATGTCAATAGCACCTTTGGAAATATATTTACTGAGAAAAATGGTGATGTGTTCAATACTAATTTCACCCGCTGTGTGTGTATATATATATATACTGTGTGTGTGTGTGTGTGTGTGAATATGTATAATATTATTATTATTATTATTATTATATATATTTTTTTTTTCAAACAGTGCAAATCACAATAAATGGATTTAGATGGAAATAGATTTAGCACTTTTGGGACTCTTCCATTGAACTTCAGGTCTTAAGAACTTCAAAGGTTCCAACCCACTCACTTTAAATACGCATCCACTCCTCGGGTAATTTTGGCCACTGCCAACATCAGTGTGCCAGTGGGATAGAGCTGTAGACAATAAACAGCAAAAAAAAACGGAGCGCCAAAGCATATCCATTTTCGATGGAACTCCTTGAATTATTTCTCCTCTTATTCCTTTTCTCATTAAACCCAACCAGTCTCCACTGTATATCTAACCAGACAGGTATCCAGGCCTGATCACCATCTCACATTCAAGACATGGAATGCAACGCAATGTGCTTTACAGGGAAAAAAAATGTTTTACTACACAACAAACACAAGACTCACACTGTAGGGAAGACCAGTCTAGCTGCTTGCCTTCCTTGCCTTCTCCTCTCATGTTGTCTTTTTAACAACCCATTGGAGTATAATATTAAACTAGGCAATCTCACCGGGATGCTCATTTACCTCACACTGGGTCATACAGTATATCACTAAAACACTTCGACCCTGAACCCACCACACACACAACCCCCTGCATTAACACCTGCAGAGACAGCCCTATGGGGGGGTGGGTGGCATTGAGCACTGTACACATGTCCCCCCATGGTTAACTCCAATGCTCCCCTCCCCTAGCTCCATCTCCCTGGTGGACAGCACATTAATTATGTGGTGATTCTCTGGGTAGGCAGGCAGGCAGGCCGGTCCCCCGTGGGGAATATATCCACCCAGCGAAACATGCTATAGCCAGGTATACAAGGTATCAGAGTACAGTACGGTATGCCAGCAGAACTGAACAGAGCAGGTGCTTAGGGTCACTGTCCTGTTGGAAGGTGAACCTTCACCCCAGTCTGATCTGTACTTTGCTCCATTCATCTTTACCACGATCCTGACTAGTCTCCCAGTCCCCGCCGCTGAAAAACATCCCCACAGCATGATGCTGCCACCACCATGCATCATTGTAGGGATGGTGCCAGGTTTCCTCCAGACGTGACACTTGGCATTCAGGCCAAAGAGTTTAATCTTGGTTTCATCAGACCAGAGAATCTTGTTTCTCATGGTCTGAGAGTCTTTAGGTACCTTTTGGCAAACTCCAAGTGGGCTGTCATGTGCCTTTTTACTGAAGAGTGGCTTCCGTCTGGCCACTCTAGCATGAAGGCCTGATTGGTGGAGTGCTGCAGAGATGGTTGTCCTTCTGGAAGGTTTTCCACAGAGGAACTCTGGAGCTCTGTCAGTGACCATCTGGTCCTTGGTCACCATGACCAAGGCCCTTCTCCCCCGATTGCTCAGTTTGGCTGGGCGGCGAACTCTAGGATGAGTCTTCCATTTAAGAATGATGGAGGCCACTGTGTTCTTGGGGAGTTTCAATGCTGAATAAATATTTTGGTACCCTTCCCCAGATCTGTGCCTCAACACAATCCTGTCTCTGAGCTCTACTGACAATTCCTTCGACCTCATGGCTTGATTTTGGCTCTGACATGCACTGTCAACTGTGGGACCTTATATAGACAGGTGTGTGCCTTTCCAAATCATGTCCAATCAATTGAATTTACCACAAGTAGATTCCAAGTTGTAGAAACATCTCTCAAAGATGATCAATGGAAACAGGATGCACCTGAGCTCAATATGGAGTCTCATAGCAAAGGGTCTGAATACTTATGTAAATAAGGTATTTCTGTTTTTTTTATTTGTAGTAAATTTGCAAACTTTTTTTTTTTTTTTTACTGCTTTGTCATTATGGGGTATTGTGTGTAGATTGATGAAAACTTTAATCAATTTTGTAATAAGGCTGTAACGTAACAACATTTGGAAAATGTCAAGGGGTTTGGATACTTTCCGAATGCACTGTATATTGATTATGCACCTTGGTAAGGGTTTTTGGTTTACCAGGTCATTTGGATGATTCAGTCACGGTTTATTTACGTCTGATACAACCAGATGAATGAATGTGTTGTGGTGTTGTCCTTTTGAATTATGAATTGATAGCCATGATGTGATAAGTATTCACTATTATTTTAGTAGTTTTCTAAGCTCTAAAAAATATAATGTTTTCTTACAGGTCTGACAGTGGGACAGGCAAGCTGAGGTAAGAATTGATATTATAGTGTAAAAAAATCTCAGATTTTTGTGCTGAGAATGTGCTGAAAGAGGGTTGCTGAATCATGACTACTGCTCCAAGGTGATGAAAATGCCAATGTTTTAGCTGGCGGACAAACTACACCTCTCATTGTGTGAAGAGTATTCAGCCTTTTGGATTTGTTGAGCTGGCTGTTTCTGGTGTTTTGTTAGGTCCAGGTGCTATTTCACCTCGGACGACCTGCACGTATGTGTGTGTGTGCGTGCGTGAACATAATCTGGTTGATAGGCAGATCCGTGCCCATTAGAGAGAGTGTTCATTGTGGAAGCACCAGAATGGTTATGCAATGTTTAACAGTAAAAAAAAAAAGCCCCCCCTTACAGTCTAATAATGCTATTGGATAAAGATTTTAGGTAACATTATAATACGAAAGTTTGTTACTGTAGGCCAGGGTTCCCCAATTTGGTTTTCTGGTTGGCCAAATAAGTATTCCCTTTCATAAATAGAGAGATATCTGATCGTATCCCAATGTAATCAAGGTTTGAAAGGATTCTATTTTTGTCAAATACTATATATGTTTGGGATTCGTGTGGTCAATTTGCAGTGTACAAATTATTTATAACTATGTTCGGGCCCCCTGACCATCTGCTAAGGGAGAAATACACCCACGGTTGAATGTAATTGGGGCTTCTGTAGGCTATATGTACAAATGGAAAAACGATCACAAAGATAACCATTATCATTTTTTTTTTGTGGGGGGGGCAGGTCTAAAGAAACATAGAAATAAGAAATGCTACTAGTCTTTCCTTAGTAGCCTGAGCTACACTACATGACCAAAAGTATGTGGACACCTGCTCGTCCAAAAATCATGACCATTTAATATGGAGTTGGTCCCCCCCTGCTATAACAGCCTCCACTCTTCTGGGAAGGCTTTCCACTAGATGTTGAAACATTGCTGCGGGGACTTGCTTCTATTCAGCCACAAGGGCATTAGTGATGTTGGCCACTGATGTTGGGCGATTAGGCCTGGATCGCAGTCGGCATTCCAATTCATCCCAAATGTGTTCGATGGGGTTTAGGTCAGGGCTCTCTACAGGCCAGTCAAGTTCTTCCACACCGATCTTAATAAACAATTTCTGTATAGACCTCGCTTTGTGTACGGGGACATTGTCATGCAGGAACAGGAAAGGGCTTTCCCCAAACTGTTGCCACAAAGTTGGAAGCACAGACTCGTCTAGAATGTCATTGAATGCTGAAGCATTAAGATTTCATCCTTCAGACTGCGAGATGGTGAAGCGCGATTCATCACTCCTGAGAATGGCGGCGAGCATTACACCACATTGCGCATGGTGATCTTAGGCTTGTGTGTGGCTGCTCAGCCACAGAAACCCATTTCATGAAGCTCCCGAAGAACAGTTGTTGTGCTGACGTTGCTTCCAGAGGCAGTTTGGAACTCGGTAGTGAGACGTTTTTTACGTGCTTCAGCACTCGGCGGTCCCGTTCTATGAGCTTGTGTGACCTACCACTTTGCGGCTGAGCCATTGTTGCTCCTAGATGTTTCCTCTTCACTTTTATTTTTTATTTTTTTTCCCCTCATCAATCTACACACAAAACCCCATAATAACAAAGCGAAAACAGGTTTTTAGAATTTTTTAGACCCTTTGCTATGAGACTCGAAAATGAGCTTAGGTGCATCTTGTTTCCATTGATCATCCTTGAGAGATGTTTCTACAACTTGATTGGAGTCCACCTGTGGTAAATTTAAATTGATTGGACATGATTTGGAAAGGCACACACCTGTCTATATAAGGTCCTACAGTTGACAGTGCATGTCAGACCAAAAACTAAGCCATGAGGTTGAAGGAATTGTCCGTAGAGCACCGAGACAGGATTGTGTCGAGGCACAGATCTGGGGAAGGGTAGCAAAAAATGTCTGCAGCATTGAAGGTCTCCAAGAACACAGTGGCATCCGTCATTCTTAAATTTAATACGGTTGGAACCAAACTGAGCAATCAGGGAAGAAGGGCCTTGGTCAGGGAAGTGACCAAGAACCCGACAGAGCTCCAGAGTTCCTCTGTGTAGATGGAAGAACTTTCCAGAAGAACAACCATCCCTGCAGCACTCCACCAATCAGGCCTTTATGGTAGAGTGAAACTTTCTTTCTTGACTTGCACTGCTATAGTGTGAGTTGTCTTGTCGTTGTTCAGCACCGTTGTGGATTACAACGGCTGTGCAAGTGCCTTATTTTGGGAGAGAGAGCTCACGTCTAGCTTTGTTCATGGTGCCAACTAGGCTTGTTTTATTTGCAAGCAACTTGTTCGCCAATGACGGTAAAGTGAAGAAATTGTCCATGGTGACATTTCTCCCCTTGCCAACAAGGTTCCACAAGCCTCATCACCACATTCTCTGACATTTGCTCACCTGCTGCCCGATGTGATCTTTTCCGAAACGGTGCAGTCCCTTCTTTTCTCCTGTCTCACCATTTTAATTTGGTGGTGGCCCTGGCGTACTGTTCTGGCTTTTTTGTGCTTAGGCCTCGGAGGTGTAGGTTCAGGCTGAAGCTCAGAATCAGAAGTATAATCATGGGAGATCTGAGTTGTTTTCGTTCAGATCTTGTAGCAGTGCATGTGTATCCATCTGTCTTGGTCTTCTTGCCCTTCTAAATTATGTACGCTCTCACTGTGTACTCCAAGTAGGCCAGAGTAGACTGATAAAACTGCTTGGATTTGGTGGACTGATATAGAGTACATACCATTTTGAGATTAAAAATAGAATATATCATTACAATAGAATGTCCCGTTCTGTTCTTCATTCACAGTTGGTTACTACATAATTATGCATTGTCATTTTCCCCTCGCTCATCACCCATTCTTCCCCATCATACTTTACTTCGTTTGTTAAATGTGTAAAATTAGTTTAGGTTCTGTTTCGAGGCAGTTATCGGGATGATTTATCAACTGGCCACTGCATATTCCAATGTCAGGAGAAGGAGGGGCAACTGGGGAAAACTATTCAAATAATGACATGCCCTCCTAAAACTGGTTATAACTCCCATTCTGTTTGTGATATTACGATTCTAAGACTTAAGCAGGCATTCTTAGACTTATTTAGGAAAAGTCAAGGACAAAGGGGCGGGCATGACATTAAAAATGGCAGAGTAAGAAATTCAGAATGCTGCTTTAGCGGTTCTAGTGTTAAAGGGGTAAAGTAGCTTTCCTCGACTCCTTTCCTTCATGTGCCCTGATCTGGAGGCAGGTCATTGGATCAAATCCTGGTTAAAAATAATATGTCTCTGTGCCCTTTAGCAAGGCACTTAACCCCAATTGCTCCTGGGGCGCTGGACCCCACTCCCTAAGGGTGTCTCAGGAGGAGTTGGCATATGCAAGAAATACATTTCCATTACACACTTGTAAAAGTCTGTAACAGGGCAAATATAAGCACCCCCCCCCCCCCCCAAATGATTTGTTATTAATTGTTTTAAGAAAATGGAACAGGTGAGAGCAGATTTCAAGTAGGCATTCCCGGTTTGCTTTCACCTATCCTGTGTTTTCAGATCAGTCCAGAATATAATTGAATAAAATATAACTGTATTGTCCATTGTAAGGAAGAGCATGGTGGCCTGAGAGTCAAACACCATAGGACAACCAAGAGTGAGACCCAATGAAAGGAATTGTCATATGAAGATAGCAGAGAGAGTGAGAGAGGGGTTTTTGTTTGTGTGTGTGTGTGTGTTTAGGGCTCTCGGTTCAGAGGTCAGAGTGGTGTTTGGGGCTCCAGGGATGCAGCCGTAACAGCATTGTTCACTACAGCCAGACAAGAGCTAATATTACCATGTCTGATGATTCATCACCACCATACTGCAGCATGCAGCAGACCAGGGTTATCTGAACCCCTACACACACACACACACACACACACACACACACACACACACACACACACACACACACACACACACACTAATAGGTTTATAAGGTGTAACAGTTAAAACTCAGGCCAACTGTTAACATTTCTCTCGCTCTCATTGTGGCCCATCACTTTCTTTTCTTGTATTTTGCTCAACTCCTCTCCATCTCACACTAATTCCCTCAGCCTCTCTTCCCCTGACTTTGATGTGCTAATTTAGATTAAGGTGCTAGATAGCGTATAATTATAATGCTAATTATAGTCTCGCAGAGTTACTAATGTCTCGGTAGCCTCACTATAATGTGTCGGTGTAGTGAGAGAAACTGTGTGCCGTGCTGAGTAGTGACAACTGGAGTAGGGTGTAGTTTCCCCTAGACGCTTATCTTGTGCCAGTTTAGCATTTCCCTCACTAATGGTTTAGGTTAGGGGAGGCTGATCCTAGATCTGTACATAAGGGAAACTTCACCCCGGAGCAGTGTCAACCTTTCTGTGCGAGGCCCACCCGGTGCAGATTGTAGAAGAGCAGATGCTAGGCTAAGGGATTAGCACCACAGTCTAGCTGCTCTGTTTCTGATGCTAACTGGGCCCGACAGGCAGCCCTGTCTGTCACCTGACCTCCAGTGTGCCCTTTTATTGGTCAGCCGATATAAAACAGCGTGGCTAAAAATACCAAATAAGGTTATAGAGGGGACGGAGAGTCAGTGTGTGGGCGCTCTGGGGCCTGGCCCTCTGAACTCTAGCTTGGTGTGTGTGTGTCCCTGCTGCGCCGCTCAAAGCATAGGAAGCTGTGTGTGTGCAGAAATAGCTGTGTGTGTGTGTGTGTGCGTGCGTACATGAGTGTGTAAGGACAGCCTTGGGCCCACAGTGAGCTCAGCCACTTCTCCAGAGACCAAGCACAGGAAATCAGCAGGCCCGCATCCAGGGCTACAATTACAGTAAATATACTTCAGCACTGTAGGCTGGCTAGCACACCTTGCAAGGCATACCGCAGTTCTGTCAAACGGGGTTGATTCCCAGGTCCGCCCTTAAGTCCCGCTCTTTCAACCCTTTATTTTGTATTGTAATAATAATACATGGGACTTACACTGAGTGCACACAACATTAGGAACACCTGCTCTTTCCATGACATAGACTGACCAGGTGAATACAGGTAAAAGCTATGATCCCTTATTGATGTCACGTGTTAAATCCACTTTAAATCAGTATAGATGAAGGGGAGGAGACGGGTTAAAGAAGGATTGTTAAGCGTTGAGACAATTGAGACATGGATTGTGTATGTGTGCCATTTAGAGGGTGAATGGGAAAGACAAAATATTAAAGTGCCTTTTGAACGGGGTATGGTTGTAGGTGCCAGGCGCACCGGTTTATGTCAAGAACTGCACCGCTGCTGGGTTTTTCACACTCAACAGTTTCCTGTGTGTATTAAGAATGGTCCACCACCCAAAGGACATCCAGCCATCTTGACACAACTGTGGAGTCAACATGGGCCAGCATCCCTGTGGAAAGCTTTCGACATCTTGTAGAGTCCATGCCCGACAATTTAAGGCTGTTCTGAAGGCAAAAGGTGTGTGTGGGGGGGTGCAATTCAATATTAGGAAGGTGTTCTTAATGTTTGGTATACTCAATGTATATAGCGCATTTTCAATTACCCAAAGTATCTCCCTCTCTTCACTGCTGTCTAAAAATATGAATAATTATACTTAAGTATTACTGGGGCTAAATGCAAAACGGGTCAGTTGTAGCAGGTACATTATATTCTCAGTGAGTGTTGCATTCACTAATGCATCCATGACTGAGTAGCAACACTCATGCTGCTAGCTTCTGTGTTTTACCAGATTAGGATAGATTGGTTTGCCTTCATGGAACCTGAATGTGCGTGAGACAAGTGTCATTGGTTTTGAGTGGTTTGAATTCCTGTTTCATCCTGACACTTCTGTGCATCTGAGGGGAGGTTTCCATGACAACAGTCCTTGGCCATGTGACACACAGCCTTGGCCCAAGTGCATTTTGGGTAAGGTGACTCTGCAAAACGTGACTGTAGCAGGAAAAAGAGGGAGAAGGGGAGGCAGTCCCCTTCCTTCACCTCCCTCCTTCAGTCCCCCTCCTTCTGTCTCTCTCCACCTCCCTCCCTCCCTCCTTCAGTCAGTCTCTCCACCTCCCTCCCTCCTTCAGTCAGTCTCTCCCTCCTTCCGTCAGTCTCCTCACCTCCCTCACAAATGAAGAAGGAGTTTGAATATGAAATTGGCACTTAAGGCTCCTGTTGATTTAAACAAAAACATTTGTCTATATAAAATGTTACTTATTTTGCATGAGATGTCCTTAAATTACAATATAGAATACTGACTTACAATATCAGTGGCTTAGCAATGTGGTTAGGGTTAGCAGGGTGGTTAAGGTTAGGCATTAGGGTTAGCAGTGTGGTTAGGGTTAAGGTTAGTGTTAGGCATTAGGGTTAGCTGTGTGGTTAGGGTTAGCAGTGTGGTTAGGCATTAGGGTTAGCTGTGTGGTTAGGGTTAGCAGTGTGGTTAGGGTTAGGCATTAGAGTTAGCAGTGTGGTTAAGGTTAGGGTTAGGCATTCGGGTTAGCAGTGTTGTTAAGGTTCGGGTTAGGCTTACGATCAGATGTTATGACTTTGTGGCTTTGCTAGCTAGTGACCATTCTGCAGATCTCCCTCCAGGGCAAGAATCATGATATGCCAAATATGCCAACCTGCGACAATAAATGTGACTTGACCAAAGTGAAAATTTGAGCTTCGGAAATTGACTCCGTCACAGGCACATACAAGCACATACACATTTACAAAACAGTACAATTAGGTTTCCCTCATTCTCATTTACACAAACATTATATTTTTCTCTCACACCCACACAGACACACACGGTGTGCTCCATCTATCCTGCATTAAGAGATTAGAGAGCCAGCTGCTAGGACTGACTGATCCTGGAGTTTGTTGCCACACACACACACACACACACAAACGGTACTGTTTGGTTGGCGCCACAGTACTGTTCTGTTAGGGGGAGGAGCTAAGCTAATAGAGAGAAAGAGGGGGCTCACTGGATTGGATGTGAGAGGAACGGAGCATGCCCAGTAGGTCCCTCAGCCCAGCAAGCGTCTCAGCTCTTGCTTTCATCTGCAGAGAGAGAGCAAGTGAGTCTACTGCATATGGGAGAGTTTGCATGTGAGCAGCTGCCGCCACCGTACTCTCACTCTGACACACACATATACACACACACACACACACACACACACACACACACACACACACACACACAAACTCACTCTCTCATCCACACACGCGCGCACACACAGATGAGGCTGAAAGTGTTTGGGACAGGCAGCAGGAAAGGACAGCTTTAACATCGCTAGTGTTAGCATTGTAGCATTTTGAGCTAGCTAGCTCCTCTTCTCCTTACTCCGTTTCTCTGTGAGCCAGGGCAAGTTCCCCTCTCTCTTCCCCTTGTATGGGCTCTGCAGACAGGCCTAGAGCCCCGGGATTACCCCCCCTGTTGCCACTCGACATGGCAAGGAATGACTGGCCGTCCGAGTGGGGAGACCTCGCTATGGGCATTGGACAGCAACGCTGCTGCTTACCGCTGCACTAATGAAGGGCTTCAAGCTCGCCTGGTAAGACTAATATCTGTCTTTATGGGGAGACACTGATGATAGGGGGAGGAGGAAGATGAGGAGGGTCAGGAGGAGGAGTAGCCTGACCTGCTATTTCATCGTCCTTCGTTTTCTCTCACCCGTTCTTTCACACCATCTGTCCATTCCTGCCATCAGCTTTTTACTGAAACCTTTATAATATGGCTGCCTTGAAGAGAGCATCGTATTCCGCTCCTCTCGTCGGTTCACCTCTCCTCTCGTCGGTTCACCTCTCCTCTCGTCGGTTCACCTCTCCTCTCGTCGGTTCACCTCTCCTCTCGTCGGTTCACCTCTCCTGTCGTTGGTTCACCTCTCCTCTCGTTGGTTCACCGCTCCTCCCGTTGGTTCACCGCTCCTAGTTTCTTTTCTCCGCATTTCTTTCTCAGTTCTCGTCTCTCTCCTCATCTCTCCTCTCCTCTCCTCTCCTTTCCTTGTTTCTCATTTCCTCTCCTCTGTTCTATTCTCCTTGATGAACTTCTCCTCTGTTCTGTTCTCCTTGATGAACCTCTTCTGTTCTCCTTGATGAACCACTCCTCTGTTCTGTTTTCCTTGATGAACCTCTTCTGTTCTCCTTGATGAACCACTCCTCTGTTCTGTTTTCCTTGATGAACCTCTCCTCTGTTCTGTTCCCCTTGATGATCTTCTCATCAGTTCTGTTCTCCTTGATGAACCTCTCCTCTGTTCTGTTCCCCTTGATGAAACTCTCCTGTGTTCTGTTCCCCTTGATGATCTTCTCCTCTGTTCTGTTCTCCTTGATGATCCTCTCCTATCTGTTTCCTGTGTTGTATGTGTGTCTGCCTCATGTCTCTCTGTCATATTGTTATTGCTGGCCTCCAATGATTATTACAGTAGAGAGAGGGGGGGGGGGGGGAGAGATAACGTCATCAGCAATTGGATCGTCTCTAACCAATCAGAGTGTCAAAGCCAATGACGAATTTTCAAACCGCTAATTTACCCACATGTTCTGGCTCTGGCCCAACCCATTGGTTTCTGTACCAATCAGACGGCCCCGACTGTGTTCGCATTCAGTGAAAGGTTGGGGAGGTACTCATTACGTAGAATAACTAACGTCTGTGCAAGGAGTCTGGTTAGCCAGGCAAAGAGAACACAACAACAGCAACCCCACTGTCAGAGTGGCATACTAAGCCATCTTTTTCTCCCACTCATGCCCAAGCCATCCCTCCACAGTGTCTGAAGCTTCTCCACTTAATTTTAGGTGCCTCAATCCTCCTCCCCCCTTGTTGCTTCCTCAGAATACCCCAAAATCATGCTTTGTTAACAACAGGTGTAGACTAACAGTGAAATGCTTATTTACGGGCCCTTCCCAACAATGCAGAGAGAATAATAACAAAAATGGACAGATGATAACACGAGGAATAAATACACAATGAGTTACGATAACTTGACAATATACACAGGGGTGCAAGGTAATTGAGGTAGATATGTACATAGGTGGTAAGGATAAAGTGACTTGGCAACAGGATAGATGATAAGCAGTAGCAGCAACGTATGTGATGAGTCAAATGAGTGCAAAGGGGGGTCAATGCAGAGAGTCCTGATAGATATTTGGTTAATTATTTAGCAGTCTTATGACTTATGGTAGAAGCTGTTCAGGGTCCTGTTGGTTCCAGACTTGGTGCATCAATACCAGTTAACAGTAACAGTTGATGTGTGGGTGTGTGTGTGTGCTTTTCCTTGCCCTTGTGTGTACACTGTATGATGTGCATGTGTGCAAATTGAAATTGTCAGCCTTGATGAAGATCAGCAAAAAAGACACTAAAATAAATAATACAAATACTGAGCTATATTGTATGCTCCCAAAATTGTACAAATGATCTTATTTTATACTAATACAAAATAGTCTTAAACAAAACCAAAGCAAACATCAAATGCATCCAACAAATTTGTAGTCACAAACTTGATGTGAATATGGTACCAAATACTTTCATACACATGTGAATTCATCCCATTATTTTTGGTCCCCTAAAATTTGACTATGTACAAAAAGTACTGTAGTTTCTAAACGGTTCACCCGATATGGATGAAAATACCCTCAAATGAAAGCTGTCCCAATACTTTTGGACCTGACTGTACATTGTATGTTGTATATTAATGGGTCTGCATAGAACCGTACCGTACATTTTGATGATGCGCACGCATGCATGCACACACACACTCCACATTTCCCCTGTCCATCCAGCACGCTTTCTCTCCATCTCTTACATATGAAGAGAAAGATGCCAATACTTACATTTGCCAGGGTTCTTTGGAGAAAATCCCTTTCGTTTCTGATTTCTAGTTTCGCTGTTTTGTAACTAAGTTCATAAGAGGACAGCAGCAGCAGTAGTTCACTACACAAGCAGGTCCAGAGGCTTGTGTAAGCCCCAGATCTAGGTTCTATTTCATTGGTTCTGTCAAGCCAGGCAAGCTCCATCAAGCGCAGCTCATGTATTTTTGTAAAAACATTCCATCCTACCAATGCTAGATTACGGAGACTTAATTTATAGATCGGCAGGTAAGGGTGCTCTTGAGCGGCTAGATGTTCTTCTACCATTCAGCCATCAGATTTGCCACCAATGCTCCTTATAGGACACATCACTGCACTCTATACTCCTCTGTAAACTGGTCATCTCTGTATACCTGTCGCAAGACCCACTGGTTGATGCTTATTTTTAAAACCCTCTGAGATACCTACTGCAGCCGTCATCCTCCACATACGACACCCGTTCTTCTAGTCACATTCTGTTAAAGGTCCCCAAAGCACACACATCCCTGGGTCGCTCGTCTTTTCAGTTCGCTGCAGCTAGCGACTGGAACGAGCTGCAACAAACACTCAAACTGGTCAGTTCTATCTCCATCTCTTCATTCAAAGACTCAATCATGGACACTCTTACTGACAGTTGTGGCTGCTTTGCGTAATGTATTGTTGTCTCTACCTTCTTGCCCTTTGTGCTGTTTTCTGTGCCCAATGTTTGTACCCTGTTTTGTGCTGTTACCATGTTTTGTTGCTACCATGTTGTCATGTTGTGTTGCTACCATGCTGTGTTGTCATGTGTTGCTGCCACGCTATGTTGTTGTCTTAGGTCTCTCTTTATGTAGTGTTGTCTCTCTTGTTGATGTGTTTTGTCCTATATTTATAATCCCAGTCCCCATCCCTGCAGGAGGCCTTTTGCCTTTTTGGTAGGCCGTCATTGTAAATAAGAATTAGTTTTTAACTGACTTGCCTAGTTACATAAAAAAATTATAAAAACCTTTATAAAAAAAAATAATAATAATAAAATAAATACCTGTTGGACCCAGGTCTGCTAAAGTCATGTTTGTCCACTAGCCCTGTTGCGAGCCAGGCTTCCCTGAAATGGGAAGCCTAGGGAAGTTTCATGGCAGAAATCAGCTAAAGAGGGGACGGAACCCAGTGTAAATCAGTGATGCCTCGCAAAAATTCTAACCAATCAAATGACTTGCTTGGGCGGAGCTACAACGGTGCTCACCCGATTTAATGCCGAAGGAGCAACAGTGCGCGAGGACAAAAATGCCAATAAAACAAGCATTGGTGACAAAACATTTTAGAATATTTGCAGCGCACTGGTTTTCACAGCATTTCTGTTATTTCGAAATGAGCTAAAGCTGAAGCAAGAGAGGAGAAATGGTCTACAATGCTGGCCATAACAATATTTTTTTATTTTGACATTTCTGAAGTGATATTTGGCTGTGATGGCTAGCATGAGGGACAAGAAGTAGCTAGCCACAATGAGGTTTGTTTTGAGAAGTCGGCTAACCTTGTAAGCTACCAACTGTCTCGATGTATTGCTCGCCTGATAAGCTCATGATAAGCTTTAGACCACACTATCTACCAATAGAGTTTATCTACATTTTTTGTAGATGTCTCTTTACCACCAGAAACTGATGCTGGCACTAAGACTGCACTCAACGAGCTGTATAAGGCCATAAGCAAACAAGAAAATGCTCATCCACAAGCAGCGCTCCTAGTGGCTGGAGACTTTAATGCAGGCAAACGTAAATCTGTTTTACCTAATTTCTACAAAACTCAGTTTTACCTCATGACACAAAACTCTAGACCACCTTTACTCCACACACAGAGACACATACAAAGCTCTCCCTCACCCTCCATTTTACAAATCTGACCATAATTCTATCCTCGTGATTCCTGCTTATAAGCAAAAAATTGGGCGGCAGGTGGCCTGGAGGGTAGGGGCGTTGGGTCAGTAAGCGAAAGGTTGCTGGATGGAATCCCCGAGCTGACAAGGTAAAAATCTATCGTTCTGCCCCTGAACAAGGCAGTTAACCCACTGTTCCCTGGGCACCGAAGACGTGAATGTCGATTAAGGCAGCCTTCCGATCCTCTCTGATTGAAGGGTTGTGTTAATTGCGGAAGACACATTTTAGTTGAATGCATTCAGTTGTACAACTGACTAGTATCCCTTTCCTTTTTTCTTTTAAGCAGGAAGTACCAGTGACTCGCTCAATACGAAAGTGGTCAGATGAGGCGGATGCTACGCTACAGGACTGTTTTGCTAGCACAGACTGGAAGATTCCGGGATTCATCCAATGGCATTGAGGAATATACCACCTCAGTAACCTGTGCATCGATGGCGTCGTCCGCACAGTGACCAGAAGCCATGGGTTACAGGCAACATCTGCACCAAGCTAAAGGCTAGAGCTTTCAAGGAGCGGGACACTAATACGGACACTTATAAGAAATCCCGCTATAAAACTCAAACCATCAAACAGGAAAAGTGTCAATACAGGACTAAGATTGAATCCTACTACACCGACTCTGATGTTTGTCGGATGTGGCAGGACTTGCAAACTATTACGGACTACAAAGGGAAACCCAGCTGCGAGCTGCCCAGTGACGCGAGCCTACCAGATGGGCTAAAAGCCTTTTATGCTCGCTTCGAGGCAAGCAACACTGCATGAGAACACCAGCTGTTCCGGACGACTGTGTGATCACGCTCTCCGTAGCCGATGTGAGCAAGACCTTTAAACAGGTCAACATTCACAAGGCCGCGGGGCCAGATGGATTACCAGGAACTGTACTCAGAGCATGCGTGGACCAACTGGCAAGTGTCTTCACAGACATTTTCAACCTCTCCCTGACCCAGTCTGTAATACCTACATGTTTCAAGCAGACCACCATAGTCCCTGTGCCCAAGAACACTAAGGTAACCTACCTAAATGACTACCAACCCGTAGCACTCCCATCTGTAGCCATAAAGTGCTTTGAAAGGCTGGTCATGGCTCACATCAACAACATTATCGCCACAACATGAGGCTGCCACTTCTGGGCTTCACAATATTTTCGGCGGTAGCAAAGCAAAGCCATATGGACGAATGGAGACAAGGAAAAAAGTGTTGGTCACCAGAGCAGTTTAGAACGTGTTGTGACGTTTGACGTTACCAGTGTAGTCTTTAAATTTCAATAAATATAAATTGCAGACTGTTGACCAACTTGAAAACTAGCACTTGAAACTAGCCTAGGCAACAACAACTACCCGGACGGAAAACATTGGCGCACATAACACACAGCAGCCCTTTTACAGGTGTGTGGGGGGGGGGCGTGTTCTTGAAATGTAACATCCAATCAAAATTTTGCTGCTGGGAGCCAGCGGACCATTCAAAACGTTTTTGCAATTCAACATTCTCCAGACCTCCAAGGGAGGCGTGACAATGATGTGATTTTGGAGGTTTGGCAACATGAGACTATTTGTCCACCAATCAGAGTTCAGAGCCGTTTGACCTTGTTGTGTTTGGCTTGTGTTGTGTGGTCATCGAATAGAATTGATTGGACAAAAGATAGTGGGCTCATTGAACATATGTCAGCTGTTTGCTGTCTAAAAATGGCACCGTATGGATTTTTCTCTGCGTGTGCATGTTTTTGTCCACTGTTTTTTGTCTTCATTGTAGCAACTTAATTCTTCTATTGGTCTTAAAGCTGATGTTAAGCTGGATCCTGGACTATAAAACACTATTAATTGAGATTTTCTAACGAGCTTGCTTTTAAGACCCGAAGTAGGCTTAATCCGGTTTTGGGAAACTATCCCTTGATGTCTATATTAAATTACTGAGGATATCACCATCAATATCACCTATTCCATATCTAGATTGCTTTTCTATCTAAGTATGGAATAGTACATATTCTGTCAGATGTTTTTCACTGCCAGAACAGTCCTTGATTGAAACTTTCAGCCATGTTGTCCACTTCGTGTCTCTCTGGTTTCATCAACCTCCTGCACAGCAGCAGAGAAGACACAGACATGGTTATCTATTTGGGATGGGCATCTTTCCCGTTCAAGACGATTCAAAACGCATCTAGATACGTTTTAGTTTGAAACGATTCGGAGTGATTCGGTTTGCTTAGAGAACAAATCAATGCGCTTCGATGCACTAACATTTTGCATAAACACATTCATTTTCTATTACAAATTACAATTGGCTGCTGATGGAGCTCATGAGCTTAGGCCTCTGAGCTGGATCTGCTGCGGTGTGTGTGTGTGTGTGTGTGTGTGTGTGTGTGTGTGTGTGTGTGTGTGTGTGGAGCATCTTTGTGGTACCATTTGAAAGTTGACATTTTATTCCCATTTTAGTACAGTTATCAGCCAAAACATGACACCGCCCTGTATTCAAGAGCAAAAACCTCAGATTATGTAAAATAGTGTCTAAGCTATACAGTGGGGAGAACAAGTATTTGATACACTGCCGATTTTGCAGGTTTTCCCACTTACAAAGCATGTAGAAGTCTGTAATTTTTATCATAGGTACTCTTCAACTGTGAGTGACGGAATCTAAAACAAAAATCCAGAAAATCACATTGTATGATTTTTAAGTAATTCATTTGCATTTTATTGCATGACATAAGTATTTGATACATCAGAAAAGCAGAACTTAATATTTGGTAGAGAAACCTTTGTTTGCAATTACAAAGATCATACGTTTCCTGTAGTTCTTGACCAGGTTTGCACACACTGCAGCAGGGATTTTGGCCCACTCCTCCATCCAGATCCTTCAGTTTTCGGGGCTGTCGCTGGGCAATACAGACTTTCAGCTCCCTCCAAAGATGTTCTATTGGGTTCAGGTCTGGAGACTGGCTAGGCCACTCCAGGACCTTGAGATTCTTCTTACGGAGCCACTCCTTAGTTGCCCTGGCTGTGTGTTTCGGGTCGTTGTCATGCTGGAAGACCCAGCCATGACCCATCTTCAATGCTCTTACTGAGGGAAGGAGGTTGTTGGCCAAGATCTCGCGATACATGGCCCCATCCATCCTCCCCTCAATACGGTGCAGTCGTCCTGTCCCCTTTGCAGAAAAGCATCCCCGAAGAATGATGTTTCCACCTCCATGCTTCACGGTTGGGATGGTGTTCTTGGGGTTGTACTCATCCTTCTTCTTCCTCCAAACACGGCGAGTGGAGTTTAGACCAAAAAGCTCTATTTTTGTCTCATCAGACCACATGACCTTCTCCCATTCCTCCTCTGGATCATCCAGATGGTCATTGGCAAACTTCAGACGGGCCTGGACATGCGCTGGCTTGAGCAGGGGGACCTTGCGTGCGCTGCAGGATTTTAATCCATGACGGCGCAGTGTGTTACTAATGGTTTTCTTTGAGACTGTGGTCCCAGCTCTCTTCAGGTCATTGACCAGGTCCTGCCGTGTAGTTCTGGGCTGATCCCTCACCTTCCTCATGATCATTGATGCCCCACGAGGTGAGATCTTGCATGGTGCCCCAGACCGAGGGAGATTGACCATCATCTTGAACTTCTTCCATTTTCTAATAATTGCGCCAACAGTTGTTGCCTTCTCACCAAGCTGCTTGCCTATTGTACTGTAGCCCATCCCAGCCTTGTGCAGGTCTACAATTTTATCCCTGATGTCCTTACACAGCTGTTTGATTGAGTGTGTGGAGTCCGTTTGATTGAGTGTGTGGACAGGTGTCTTTTATACAGGTAACGAGTTCAAACAGGTGCAGTTAATACAGGTAATGAGTGGAGAACAGGAGGGCTTCTTAAAGAAAAACTAGCAGGTCTGTGAGAGACGGAATTCTTACTGGTTGGTAGGTGATCAAATACTTATGTCATGCAATAAAATGCAAATTAATTATTTAAAAATCATACAATGTGATTTTCTGGATTTTTGTTTTAGATTCCGTCTCTCACAGTTGAAGTGTACCTATGATAAAAATTACAGACCTCTACATGCTTTGTAAGTAGGAAAACCTGCAAAATCGGCAGTGTATCAAATACTTGTTCTCCCCACTGTATGCTAAGGACCATTTTAAAATAAATATATTATACAACAGTTTGACAACCCTGTTTATAAGCTTTTAAATTATATCAAACTCAACCGTTTATCTTTTCCAATGATGAAGGTTTGATGATGTTTTTTTTAACCTTTATTTAACTAAGCAAGTCAGTTAAGAACAAATTCTTATTTACAATGACGGCCTTCCAAAAGGCAAAAGGCCTCCTGCGGTGACGGGGGATTAAAAATAAATAAATAAAATGTAGGCCAAAACAAACGTCAAGAGAGGGACTACATAAAGAGAGACCTAAGAGAACAACATAGCGTGGCAGCAACACATGACAACACAGCATGGTAGCAACACATAACAACATGGCAGCAGCACAACATGGTAGCAGCACAAAACATGGTACAAACATTATTGGGCACAGACAACAGCACAAAGGGCAAGAAAGTAGAGACAACACTAGATCACGCAAAGCAGCCACAACTGTCAGTCATTGTATCTCCTTTATGTATGTCATCATACAGTTCACTATATCACAGCTAAAGTAGAGAGCGTATGTCTGCCTTGAAAACCTCCCATCTTCATTGTATATAGGCTAGATAGTCACGGCCCACAATTGGCTGCATTTTGGCTCACTCAGCAGTGAGGTGCTCTCGGATATGACTATTTGGTTCAGTGTGATGTGCGCTGCGGTCTGATTGGTTGCTTTTGGCTCAGGCCACATGGTGCTATGTGCAATCAGCAGAATAGTCCTGTGGGGATTCATATTCAGCGTTACTCGACAGAAAACAGTCTACAAGGCACAGTGAATGGTTGGTAATGTGGAAGCTGAAGCTATGCACTCTAAATGAAGCATTATATAATGTGCCATATTTGAGTATTTAGGCTACAGCACATAATTAAATATAACAAATCTCTTCGGGCTTCTGCAGGCTTTCATAATGTTTGCCCTTGTCTTTTTTACTTACAAAAAAGTCAAAAGAACTTGCATTGTGAATGTGATGAAAAGAAAACAGAATTAGATCTGGAGATATACACCTCATTTAATGTTGAGGCCCTTTGAAATGATACTTGATCACTCATGTAATTAAATGAACTTGTTTAGGGTTGATTTAATGAGCTGAGATAAACATACGAAGAAAACTTCTATTCACCAATGACAGCGCAAATTGGAGAATATCGATTGGGAATGTGTTGGGAACTTGTTTTTCCCCAGGGAACACAGGCTTAGAATCCTCTTTGCATGTAGCAAAATCAGCCCAACCAGGGTCATTATCATTAGGCACCAATCGGAAGAAAGTGGAATGAATGGGGAGGGACTACCTGTACTTGTCCAATAAGAAACGCTTGATTTCGTTTTCCGTTACAAAACATTATGAACTTGTTTCTATTGCATGCCCTAATGAACTGTTCCAACACTTGTAAACTACCCCCTCCTTCCTTCCTGCAGTTTGTAAGACTTGAACAGGGCCATAGAAGAGTAGGTGTAGTATGGCACTACGGTCATAGATAAACTAAAGGAGGGGATGGATGAGGGGATTGAGGGGATGGATGAGGGGATTGAGGGGATGGATGAGGGTATAGAGGAGGGGATGAGGGGATAGAGGGGATGAGGGGATAGAGGAGGGGATGAGGGGATAGAGGAGGGGATGGATGAGGGGATGAGGGGATAGAGGAGGGGATGAGGGGATAGAGGAGGGGATAGAGGAGGGGATGAGGGGATAGAGGAGGGGATGAGGGGATAGAGGAGGGGATGGAGGAGGGGATGAGGGGATGGAGGAGGGGATGAGGGGATGGATGAGGGGATAGAGGAGGGGATGAGGGGATGGATGAGGGGATAGAGGAGGGGATGAGGGGATGGATGAGGGGATAGAGGAGGGGATGAGGGGATGGATGAGGGGATGAGGGGATGGATGAGGGGATGAGGGGATGGATGAGGGGATGAGGGGATGGATGAGGGGATGAGGGGATGGAGGAGGGGATGAGGGGATAGAGGAGGGGATGAGGGGGAGATGAGGGGGAGAATGAGAGGATGGAGGAGGGGATGAAGAGATGGAGGAGGGGATAGAGGAGGGGATGGAATGAGGGGATGGAGGGATGGATGAGGGGATGAGGGGATGGATGAGGGGATGAGGGGATGGAGGAGGGGATGAGGGGATGGAGGAGGGGATGAGGGGATGAGGGGGAGATGAGGGGGAGAATGAGAGGATGGAGGAGGGGATGAAGGGATGGAGGAGGGGATGGAGGAGGGGATGGAGGAGGGGATGGAATGAGGGGATGGAGGAGGGGATGGAGGATGGGATGAGGGGGAGGATGAGGGATAGAGGTGGTGATTAGGTGATAGGGGATAAGGGATAGAGGAGGGGATGGAGGATGGGATGAGGAGATGGAGGATGGGATGAGGGGATAGAGGAGTAGATGAGGGGATGGAGGATGGAGGATGGGATAAGGAGATGGAGGATGGGATGAGTGGGAGAATGAGGGGATAGAGGAGGGGAAGGGGATAGAGAATGGGATGAGGGGATGGAGGATGGGATGAGGGGATAGAGGATGGGATGAGGGGATGGAGGATGAGGGGATAGAGGAGGGGATGAGGGGATAGAGGAGGGGATGAGGAGATGGAGGATGGGATGAGGGATAGAGGAGGTGATAGGGGATATGGGATAGAGGAGGGGATGAGGGGGAGAATGGGATGAGGGGATGGGGGAGGATGGGATGAGGGGGAGGATGAGATGAGGGGGAGGATGAGGGGAAGAGGGGATGGAGGAGGGGAAGAGGGGATAGAGGAGGGGATGAGGGGATAGAGGAGGGGATGAGGGGATGGAGGATGGGATGAGGGATAGAGGAGGTGATAGGGGATATGGGATAGAGGAGGGGATGAGGGGGAGAATGGGATGAGGGGATGGGGGAGGATGGGATGAGGGGGAGGATGAGGGGAAGAGGGGATGGAGGAGGGGAAGAGGGGATAGAGGAGGGGATGAGGGGATAGAGGAGGGGATGAGGGGATGGAGGATGGGATGAGGGGATGGAGGATGGGATGAGGGGATAGAGGAGGGGATAGTGGAGGGGATGAGGGGATAGAGAATGGCATGAGGGGATAGAGGATGGCATGAGGGGATAGAGGATGGCATGAGGGGATAGAGGATGGCATGAGGGGATAGAGGATGGCATGAGGGGGTGGATGAGGGGATAGAGAAGATGGATGAGGGGATGGATGAGGGGATAGAGAAGATGGATGAGGGGATGGATGAGGGGATAGAGAAGATGGATGAGGGGATGGATGAGGGGATAGAGAAGATGGATGAGGGGATGGATGAGGGGATAGAGAAGATGGATGAGGGGATGGATGAGGGGATAGAGAAGATGGATGAGGGGATGGATGAGGGGATAGAGAAGATAGAGGGGCTGAGGGGATGGATGAGGGGATGGATGAGGGGATGGGGATGGATGAGGGGATAGAGAAGATAGAGGGGCTGAGGGGATGGATGAGGGGATGGATGAGGGGATGGAGGAGGGGATGGAGGAGGGGATGGAGGAGGGGATAGAGGAGGGGATAGAGGAGGGGATAGAGGAGGGGATAGAGGAGGGGATGAGGGGATAGAGGAGGGGATAGAGGAGGGGATAGAGGAGATGGAGGAGGGGATGGAGGATGGGATGAGGGGATGGAGGATGGAGGGGATGGAGGATGGAGGGGATTGAGGATGGGATGAGGGGTTGGAGGATGGAGGGGATTGAGGAGGGGATGGAGGAGGGGATGGAGGGGATGGAGGAGGGGATAGAGAATGGGATGGAGGGGATGGAGGAGGGGATGGAGGGGATGGAGGAGGGGATAGAGAATGGGATGGAGGGGATGGAGGAGGGGATAGAGAATGGGATGAGGGGATGGAGGAGGGGATAGAGAATGGGATGAGGGGATAGAAGATGGGATGAGGGGATGAGATTATGGGAGGATAGAGGATGAGAGGATAGCCAGATGAAGGGAAGGGAAGGGAAAGCTTGCCATGTGTTCTAATGCCAGGCGCTCTTGAGAGCCAGCTGTGTGCTTGTTGCTGCTTTGTTTCCTGGGAGTTGTGTCAAAACGCCCCTCAACCCAACACCTCCATAGCGAAACGTTTTGGTAAATGTTATTTCATTTGGACCCTGAACTATGTGATACTGCAGATAATTATGTTTCTATACCAAATCATGGGTTCTATCTCTACCTAATTGCAGACTAGTATCATTTTCAATGAAACCTCTAGTGTAACCTGACTCTTTCTGCTTTCCAACCTGTTTTTCTAACTCCATGTTTTATGGAATATTAGTCAGAACATTCAATCATATCTGAGAACACAGTGAAAGGAATATAGTGGTTTTCCTCCACTATCACTATGCAAACCAAAGCCTGGAGGCCTGATAGGATATTTTCCTCCGCTATCACTGTGCAAACCAAAGCCTGAAGGCCTGATAGGATATTTTCCACAAGTAAACGTTTCTGTATTGGAACAAAATAACATGCCATAGCTGGTGTATATCCCCCTCCACAAAAAAACATGGTTTCCTAACAACAGAGCAATAGACTTCACTGGCAACCCAGGGGTGTTAATGATGCAAACGTGTGTGTGAGATAGATGTGAGAGTTTGATGTGTGTGCGTGCATTCTTGCATGTCTATGCGTGCTATCTTGCATGAGTGAGAGACCAACCAAGGGAGAGGAGAGGAGAGTAGGGAGGGGTTGTGGTGTGTGTTTGTTGGGGGGAGGGGCGGATGGGCTGACAGCGAGGGTTAGGTGACGTCAGCCAGTGCGGCTCCATTCATGAACAGCATGAATAATTGAGGAGCCGGCCTCAGCGGCTGCGCTGCACCAAGTAGAAGCCATTATGCAAAGCAGCTAGCACCGGCAGCCATCTCTCCCCAGCTTCAGCATCATCCACACCATAGAGAGGGAGAGCGAAAGAGAGAGAGGGCAGGGAAAAGGCATGTAACGGAAGCAGGGAGAACGGGAAGAGTGAACAAGAAGCCAGGGAAGGATAGAGAGAAGAGAAGAGGCTTTGCAGTAGCCGAAGAACGTGCCTGTGAATCACTCTGCAGAAAGAGGGAAGGAGCGAGCAAGAGAGGGAGGCCATGACGGTGTCTGTTTGAGAGAGGGCGTGCTCCAAAAGCCTGTCTGTGAGTGATATCGAAGGACTAGACGGTCGTGTCTAACCCAGAACCCATTCACGGACCCCTGTCTGGGATGCAACGGGAGGCGTCCCCCCTCCCTCCCCCTCCCTCCATATCTCCTCTCTCTCATCCGCCTGTTCTCCTCCTCGTGCTGATCACTGAGTAAATGAATGAAAGAAGCAGGTGGAAGCCAACAGGCGGGTTGAGTCCTTCATGGCTACCAGGTTAGTTTTTATCACTGCTTGGGGGGTAATTCACATTAGCATCCTTACCTCGCATTGTCTAGTAGAAATTAATATAAGGGCTAATTAGCTTAGGCTAATGATAATCAGAGCATCCGATGATGGAGGAGACAGGTTACCTCGTCTGTAGACGTACTGGCAATGTTATTTTTTCCATACCCAGCACGTCAACTGACAAGGTAACCTGTCTCCTCCACCATCGGATGCTCTGATTAGCATTAGCCTAGCATTAGCCCCCCTCCTTTTCATTCATACTTTACAGTGCAAGGTGAAGATGCTAATGTACATTAGTATTGTAGTATCCGTGGCTAAACGCTAACATCAGGGATATCTTGCCTGAATGCCCAGGCTGTTTAAACTTAACTGTCTGGCTTTAGGGCCGATGCATTTTCAGCAGAAATCAATCAAAGTGAGTGACTCGGTGCTTTAGCATTCTGTAGCACGCTAATACTAACAACCAAGAATTGGAATAGCCAACAGATAACTGATCTCTACAGAAAGAAAATGAGAGGAGAGAGAGATGTCCTTAGAATGACTGAGATATTTAGATTACGGTATTTCTGGCTGCATGATGCATCCATCTCATCCCATATTCATATCACCTTAATTTATGAACGTATCGAAGCTGTCGGAATGTAGCAATTCTTTGGTGCATATTGGAAAAACACCATGATTTTCTTTTCGTTTTGACACTTTTCCTTTACATTTTGTAATAAGTATGGCAACTCACTCTTTGCATGCCTCAATTGATCCATCCCACTTAGCTATATAATGACTCTGTTTTGTCACAGAATAACCTGAGACATAAACCATTGTTTCACCCTTTCAGTGTCATTAGAATTGTAACCTGTGCTGCTGGGCTCGTGTTTTCAAGAACAGGAGTATGACCTCATGCAGAGTAGCTTGAGCTGTGTGAATGATGGTGTCGTTTGATGTCAGCAAACATGGCAACAGTTGGCCTCCTTCTCCCTCTCCAGTGGAAGTTGGTGGCAGTGTCAAATATGTGCTGTGTCCTTATACAAGGGTCAAGTGCAGATGCTAGTAGGTTCAACCTGAGATTTAGGAAAATCAACCCCTGTGACTAATTCTGATGGTGTCACTATTGCTCTTCAGCACTGAGAATGGTCCTATGCAAAGAAATGGGCTACACCTGTATAGCAGGTGAATAAGTGTCCTTATCTAAATGCTGTCAAGCCACAAAGCACACATGTAAAGACTCAATCATGGACACTCTTACTGACAGTTGTGGCTGCTTTGCATGATGTACTGTATTGTTGTCTCTACCTCCTTGCCCTTTGTGCTGTTGTCTGTGCCGAATAATGTTTTTACTATGTGCTACTGCCATGTTGTGTTGCTACCATGCTATGTTGTCATGTGTTGCTGTCATGCTATGTGGTTGTCTTATGTGGTGTTGTGGTGTCTCTCTTGTCGTGATGTGTGTTTTGTCCTATATTTTATTTATTTATTTATTTTTAATCCCCCATCACCGCAGGAGGCCTTTTGGAAGGCCGTCATTGTGAATAAGAATTTGTTCTTAACTGACTTACCTAGTTAAATAAAAATAAAGAAAAAGTAATGACTGCTAATGGATGCCAGGACATTGTTTCTAGTCACTCATCTAAGATAGTTTTTTTTTTTTTTACTGATGATATCACCCTTAAGTAGAGATACATACATACATACATACATACATACACACACACACCCTCGTCCTCCTACCCAGCTATAATAAGCATCCCGGTGTGGTGTATCAAGCTGTTTCCTGTGTGTAGTCTGAAATAGTACAGATACTGATGGATAGAGTAATGAAATTATAGATGAGAAAGTGAGGCAGTGTACACTCATCCTCCCACCATCCCTTATGTAAGGCAACAGCATACACACACACACACACACACACACACACAGTGTATTATACAATCACTTCCTACCAGGTGAGTACTGTTACAATAATATCACTCTCACCTGCTGGAGCTGGGCGAGACACACCGACAACCTCAGCTGAGCTCTGTGTGTGTGTGTGTGTGTGTGTGTGTGTGTGTGTGTGTGTGTGTGTGTGTGTGTGTGTGTGTGTGTGTGTGTGTGTGTGTGTGTGTGTGTGTGTGTGTGTGTGTGTGTGTGTGTGTGTGTCAATATATATTCCTGTAATGTTTTTTTTTTTTTTTTTTTATTTCACCTTTATTTAACCAGGTAGGTCAGTTGAGAACAAGTTCTCATTTGCAACTGCGACCTGGCAGTTGCCCATAGCAGGCCAAAGTTCCACCAAGACTATTTGAAATATTTTTTAAAGATGTAATCTACGGAATACAGGTTAGATATCAAGTGAATTAGGGAGTATTACCGAAGCGTTGTGTGTGCAGTGACCCAGCAATTTAACGAGCGTAAATGTGTGTCTCAATAGTAAAATGTCACTATCATCTCTCATATTGTACCAGTCTAGGGTGTATCCTGTCTTTGTTGGAATCTGTTTCCTTTTCCAGCGTGACACACACACACACACACACACACTGCTTGTGAGATGGAGGGAGGGAGCGTGAGAGAGCTGGAGGGAGAGAGGAAAAGAGTGTGAAGGGCAGGACACTCCACGGGGCACATTGCGTGGGAGCTTACTGTTGGGATAGAGAGAGCGAGAGAGAGAGAGAGAGAGAGAGAGAGAGACAGAAGGAGGGAGGGAGGGTGAGTGGGGGCGCCAACACCTGAGTGCTGATCTAGGATCCAATCCCCTCTCTTATTCATTGATTTAAAAAGGCAAACTGATCCTTAATTAGCAGTCCTACTCTGAGACGCTTTATGAATACGTTCCCTGGAGAGTAGACTCTCTAGTAGTCTAGATAGGAAATCAGTTAGTCGATAAATTGTCCTCTCTCGTCAAGAGCAGAGACAGTGCCTCATTGATGTGCTCTGTATCAAAGACTGGGAGGTTGGGGAGGTTGCTAATTTCTTAAATTGTCTGATGGTCGAACAACGTGACTTGCAATGGAGTGGATGTTTTTCTATAGGCTCTTTGTAGATAATGCCAAGATTGATATTTGTTCAATTGAGTATACCAGCCATACTGTATTCAACAGGCGGACCACGGTCCGGATCCGGTTCCAGAAATATATATATATATATATATATTTTTTTTGGAACTCATTTCGGACTTTTAACTAATGTATTTCTAGTAAGAAGTAAGTAATGTTTGTGACCTTTTTTTAACCAAAATATGAAAGATGAGACAAATGTTCAGGTTACCGTTGTAGCGCAATTTGAGTCATGTTTGTGCCTGTGAGATTTAAACTGCTGGGGAAGGGAAGACAACGCTTCCTCTAGTCAAACATAGAAAAACAACCTAGCTTCTGTTAAAAATAATGTAAATAGCCAAGAAACACAAGGACAAATTCTCTCTTCAGTAGACTTTTGTTTCAAGTAAATTAGACAAACTTTTATCCCTGTGCACAGTGCTTCTAAAAATGAATCTTTCACTCGGCTCTTAAGGCAGTGTTGCAGCGCAAGGTGGAATAGGCTATATACAAAACTTTGAAAACAGCTACCGCAGCTTTTATTTTACTATAAATGTGATCATACTTGACTTTTTATTCACAAATGCGAGTGAAATGCTCAAACTGTGGAGCCCTGACCACCCGCCAATGTTGCTGGTGAATCTTACCAGCCAATGCCAAAATCTACCTGCAGGTGGCGGGTGTTAATTGTAGGCCTTGCTGAATTTGTTGGGTCACTCAGGTATCATATGAACAGGAAATTAGCTTTAAAACTGTAACATTTTCTCTCTACCCCATGGCAAAAGGTGTATAATTGAAAACAGGGGTGTAGGAGTTTTGAGGTGTTTTTGTAGTTTTTTTTACTACGCCGATAAATGACAATATCCATCCCTACCTTTGCCACCTAGGAAATGTGTCTGACCGGACCTTCTCAAATAGTAGTTGAGAAGCACTGGAGTACACATTTGGATCTCAAGGATTCAGCCCATAAGTGCTGTGAGTATAGCGGAGTTTAAACAATTATTTTAATAATTCCCTCCTCTCTCACCAACAGCACTGCCAGCAATTCGAACCGGAGCACACCTGCTTGCTCGCCCATCCTGCGCCATCGCTCTCGCTCGCCCACGCCCCAGCAGAGCTTGGAGCACAGTGGTGAGAACATGGTGGAGAAGGGCCACTTGGACCCCGCCTCCGACAAGGACAGGTCCCCCTCCACCCCAGAGCAGGTGGTGCAGCGCACCTACAGCCAGTCGGTACACTCCGCCACACGCAGCAGTGGGGGCAAGAACTCCAAGGTGAGCCCATGCACCTGGACCAGACATACCCTGGATATTACACACATGTGGGCCTAAACACAATTGTGTATAGGCACACACACACAAAGGCAAACAAGAAAAAAAACTCCACATTACATACCTATCCGGCTCTTAAATCCCCATTATAGGAGGGATACCCCCTATCTCAGTCCTGTTGTCCTAATCTTAGAGGAATAACCATACTCTGGTCTGGACTAGGCGCCAATGGGCAGGTATGGACACACCCCAAACACATAGGATCTCTAGCCCGCCCAATGCAATTTCTCACACGTTTTCGCCGCCTTTTTAATCACATCTTCACAGGACAATAAAATTGTTTGCCTTTTGATCCGCTAGGGCTAAAATGTAGTCCACACTCTCACAACAGAAGAAACAGCAGAGATCACGGTACAAATGGTAAACTCGATTACTTCCTCCCAATTGAAATTAATATACTGTTGAAGGAACTTTAGTGTGGGCTGTCTGAATGAAATCGACAAGGTTCTTGTGTGAAGAATGTCTGCCATTCAGTAGTGGATTTTGAAAACCTGCTTCTTAGTCAAGTATACTCAAGTATCATCACAAGGTTCTTCTCAGCCTTTTTCATATAGCCCATTCCATGCTGATGTTTACCTCTCATTTTCACTCCGTCGGTTGTCATGCCATGTTACTCCTCTGTTATACTTTCCAGACATTGTTGTTACGTTTCTGCACCATGTTAAAACCACTCACAAGCCTTTAACTTGAAATTCTTATGGATTAATTTTTTTCCTGCCTTAGGTATTTGCTGTTTTTTTGTTTTTTTTTCCTGATTTTCTTTGTTCTTCTTCTCATGCATGCTAGTCTCACAAGCGACTTTCCAAAGTAAGCATCACTCTTTTTCTGGTCTTTCTCCCCGCTCCTAGCTTGTGCTCATGCCTGGTGACCTTCCCACTGTCCCTGCAATACGCTAATTGTTCCTCCTCCTGGCCACCCTACATTATGCTAAGCTAACGTGTGCCTCTATCTTGTTTTTACCTATCATACCTTACTCTACCTGATGTGACTGCCCAACCCTCTCGACGCTAAACTATGTTAGCCTGACCTAGCTTACCCCTTGCTAACCAACTGTATCAGCTTACCCCTTGCACTGACCTGATTTTGCTAGCTAGAAGCGCTAACTCACTTCTTTGCCCTGTGTTTACCTATCCCATCCTGTAACGGGTCTCTCCTATTTTATAACCAACCTTTTTATTTATTAGACTTGGTAATCCTAAACTCCGTGTCCTTAATCTATGCTGCTCGATATCAATACTGGTTGCCAGGTTCTTTCTGGAGAATGTATTTTTTATAATGCTTGAGTATATGTTAAAATGGTTAACCATGATAAACGGAAACCCTCAGTCTATTCTATTCGTTGCTTACCTTTCTCTATCACACCATATTATACCATCCTGCCTTAAAGGTACTCTCATCAATATGATGCTGTCATACAGCGCTGGGGACAACTTCCTCTTTACAGACAACTGAATTAAAATCTGCCAAGACTGCCACTATTAGCTTTTTACAATGTATACACTCCTTTGAGGCATGCCCACTTTGTGAAGAGTTTAGTTGTTGTTGATGTCTGTAAGCAGGAGGTGGCCCCGCTTCGTATGGTGTTATCATATTGCAGAATGTACCTTTTACCCATCCATCTCCACATTTACTTTTAATCTGTGGTTGTACACTACAGTATTCTATGGACTTTATCTTAACCTTCTTTAACTTCTTGACTTTGCCTAACCCCTTCTCAGGGTTGTGTTCATGTTTTTTTTACAACGGAAATGAGGGTTTCTTATTGGACAAGGCCAGGTAGTCCCTGAATGCTGCTGGTCTTGGGTCAACATTTTCCCCACTAATGGTTAAGGTTAGGATTGGGGGAGGGGAAGCTGATCCTAGATCTGTACCTAGGGGAAACTTAACTTTAGAGCTACTGTTCATGCTGCTCTTTAACTTTGATGGAGGACCACGATGTACAAGTCTGTTCTGTGGTGTTTTGTAGCATTGCTGTGGTACCAGGACAGACCCCGAGCATGAATATTTGAAGGCATGTACACACACACACACACACACACACACGTGTAGATATTGTATATACCCACAGACACACATGCTCACAGCTCCGCCTCCCACCACCAGCTACTATTACTATTACGAGCTAACGTATGGAAGCGGAAAAGCTTGACACTTTATTCAGACAGTGAAGAAATTATGTGGGGAGACTCAGGGATTGAACCCTTGTCTCTGGTGGGGAATTGTATATGTGACACGTGTGACATGTACTGGGGAGTGTTACCACTACAACATAACTCTGCACGTGGAAGGGGAAAAGTCATACTCAGTCACCATTGGTCACTATCCTCTTAGTTGGAGCTAGAGGCCTTCACGAGTCCATAAAGTTGGACTCATTCCGAATTGGACCTGGGGCCTTCCCATCTGGACACAATATACATCAATACATTTAAAAAAATAAAGAGATCTATTGGAACTGAACCGGGGAAAACTAGTCCCGTTCCGTATAGACCTGGTCGGATCCAGATCCATTTCGATCCGAGTGAGGGAAGCAGCAGAAAATTTAGATTTTTAAGCTACTTTATTAACTGGAGCTGATAAAGCGCGAGGGAGAGGAGGTAGAGAGAGGTGACGCTCTAGCAGGGGCCGTGCTGTGTGTGTGTGTAGACTACTGTGAGTGTGAGCGGGTGACACAGGGTGCAGGGAGGGAGGGAGGGAGGGAGAGACGGCCACCAACCATACCAACTCGTGTTATAGTTAACTAATAGCTGCCATAGCTAGGTTATTTATCATCCAATATGATTACGTAGTACCAGTCTTGACTGCATCAAACCGGGAGAAGCTAGCTAGCTATCTAGGCCAATTGAAGCTGCATGCGCTTTCTCATCCTACACAGTTACAAAGTAGCAGCCTACCTGTTGGTTCTTGGTCATTGTAGCCTATCCTTCTGCTTTTAATTCCATCATTTTAATTCCATTGATTAGATATCTCCTAACTTTTGCCACACACTGAGGCTCTATGACTGTAGCCTATTGCCGCTTTGATGACTTATGATTGGCCAACAAGCTACACGCACCACTCTCGTGAAAAGCAAGAGCAGCAGCATAAATTGTAACATTTCTCTCTCTCTCTCTACTGCAGCAGTCTCGTTCGGATCTGTTACCGGTCCTTCCGGACAAGTCAGTTAAAACTACCATACCCGAGACCTGTGAAAATCATATCAGATTCGACCCAGACCCGTGACATTATTTACAATTCTGGATCCGGACCCGCTCGGGTCCCGGGTCCGGTCTCGTATTCGGGTACAGGTGGATCTGTGAAGACCTTTATTTGGGGCACACACTCATATCTTCAGCCTCTCCAACCTCTGAGTTATGACAAGGAGGACACAAGGAACATAATCAACGCCCGGCTTGACTCCCTTTTGGAACACCATCAGACCTACCGACAACCCATCCACATTCCAACTCTGTCATTCCTTCCAGTATATGTCTTAATATATGTAAAATACACTGTGGCCAGTTTATTATGTACACCCATCTAGTACTGGGTCGGACCCCCCTTTGCCTCCAGAACAGCCTGAATTCTTTCAGGCATTAAATAGTTGCTCGTTTGATATCAAGGGACCTAACGTGTACCAGGAAAACATTCTCCACACCATTACACCACCACCACCAGCCTGTACCATTGACACCAGACAGGATGGGGCAATGGACTCATACTACTTACGCCAAATCCTAACTCTGCCGTCAGCATGACGCAACAGGAGCTGGGATTTGTCAGACCAGGCAATGTTTTTCCACTCCTCAATTGTCCAGTGTTGGTGATCACGTGCCCACTGGAGCCGCTTCTTCTTGTTTTTAGGAGTGGAACCCTATGTGGTCGTCTGCTGCAATAGCCCATCCGTGACAAGGACCGACGAGTTGTGTGTACCAAGTTGCCGTTCTGCACAACACTGTTGTACTGCGCCGTTATGTGCTTGTTTGTGGCCTGCCTGTTAACTTGTACGATTCTTGCCATTCTCCTTCGACCTCTCTCATCAACCAGCTGTTTTCTCCCACAGGACTGCAGCCAACTGGACGTTTTCTTGTTTGTCACACTATTCTCGGTAAACCCTCCCTAGACACTGTCATGCGTGAAAAGCCAAGGAGGCCGGCTGTTTCTGAGATTCTGGAACCGCCGGGTCTGGCACCGACGATCATACCATGCTCAAAGTATCGTTTTGACCATTCTAACGTTCAATCAAACAGTAACTGGATGCCTGTCTGCCTGCTTTATATAGCAAGCCGTGACCACGTGACTGTCTGTAGGAGCGACCGATTTTCGTGAATGGGGTGGGGTACTTAATAAACTGGCCACTGAGTGTTTGTCTGTATGTGCCATCTTAACTCCCTGATCTCTCATTTGCATGACCATTTTTGTCTGTTTATTTTCTTTTCAGTATGACAGACTAAAACTGATTAAAGTAAGCCCCCCCTCCCCACCCTACTCCATAGCCCTTTTAAACCTGACCCCTGCTTGTGACAATATTTCACCTCACTCATCACCCCCCCCCCTCTACCTCACTTCTCACTCCCCCCTCTACCTCACTCCTCACCCCCCTCTCTACCTCACTCCTCTCCTCATCCCCCTCTCAACCTCACTCCTCACCCCCTCTCTACCTCACTCCTCACCCCCCCTCTCTACCTGCTCATCCTAACATGAATCTTCCAGTGTGCAAAACTGGTTGCAATGACGTTATTTTGATGTGTTAAGACGTCATGGTCAGGTTGTGTACTCGTTGTATAACTCCGGTTGTATACTGGTTTGTTTGTCTTTTTTGTCTTCACCTCGTCAAATAATGACTTCTGAACCCCCCCAAAAAAGTTTACAGCCAGAAAATGACGTCATCAAGATACTGTATCATGTGCAAAAATGTTGCTCACTAGACACATTTTCACTGTTAGTGATACATACAGTGGGGAGAACAAGTATTTGATACACTGACAATTTTGCAGGTTTTCCTATTTACAAAGCATGTAGAGGTCTGTAATTTTTATCATAGGTACACTTAGCACTTAGAGACAAAAATCCAGAAAATCACATTGTATGATTTTTAAATAAATTAATTTGCATTTTATTGCATGACATAAGTATTTGATCACCTACCAATCAGTAAGAATTCCGTCTCTCACAGACCTGTTAGTTTTTCTTTAAGAAGCCCTCCTGTTCTCCACTCATTACCTGTATTAACTGCACCTGTTTGAACTCGTTACCTGTATAAAAGACACCTGTCTGCACACTCAATCAAACAGACTCCAACCTCTCCACAATGGCCAAGGCCAGAGAGCTGTGTAAGGACATCAGGGATAAAATTGTAGACCTGCACAAGGCTGGGATGGGCTACAGGACAATAGGCAAGCAGCTTGGTGAGAAGGCAACAACTGTTGGCGCAATTATTAGAAAATGGAAGAAGTTCAAGATGATGGTCAACCTCCCTCGGTCTGGTGCACCATGCAAGATCTCACCCCGTGGGGCATCAATGATCATGAGGAAGGTGAGGGATCAGCCCATAACTACACGGCAGGACCTGGTCAATGACCTGAAGAGAGCTGGGACCACAGTCTCAAAGAAAACCATTAGTAACACTCTACGCCGTCATGGATTAAAATCCTGCAGCGCACGCAAGGTCCCCCTGCTCAAGCCAGCGCATGTCCAGGCCCGTCTGAAGTTTGCCAATGACCATCTGGATGATCCAGAGGAGGAATGGGAGAAGGTCATGTGGTCTGATGAGACAGAAATAGTGCTTTTTGGTGTAAACTCCACTCGCCGTGTTTGGAGGAAGAAGAAGGATGAATACAACCCCAAGAACACCATCCCAACCGTGAAGCATGGAGGTGGAAACATCATTCTTTGGGGATGCTTTTCTGCAAAGGGGACAGGACGACTGCACCGTATTGAGGGGAGGATGGATGGGGCCATGTATTGCGAGATTTTGGCCAACAACCTCCTTCCCTCAGTAAGAGCATTGAAGATGGGTCGTGGCTGGGTCTTCCAGCATGACAATGACCCGAAACACACAGCCAGGGCAACTAAGGAGTGGCTCCGTAAGAAGCATCTCAAGGTCCTGGAGTGGCCTAGCCAGTCTCCAGACCTGAACCCAATAGAAAATCTTTGGAGGGAGCTGAAAGTCCATATTTCCCAGCGACAGCCCCGAAACCTGAAGGATCTGGAGAAGGTCTGTATGGAGGAGTGGGCCAAAATCCCTGCTGCAGTGTGCGCAAACCTGGTCAAGAACTACAGGAACCTTATGATCTCTGTAATTGCAAACAAAGGTTTCTGTAACAAATATTAAGTTCTGCTTTTCTGATGTATCAAATACTTATGTCATGCAATAAAATGCAAATTAATTACTTAAAAATCATACTTCACTCACAGTTGAAGAGTACCTATGATAAAAATTACAGACTTCTACATGCTTTGTAAGTGGGAAAACCTGCAAAATTGGCAGTGTATCAAATACTTGTTCTCCCCACTGTAAGTACGTATATGATCAACTGATTAGCAACAGACCGATAATATGTTATTTTTGGACATCATTATTGAACAGCTATGACATCATCAAGTGCTATCAATGTGTGACACAGTGCACACCAGCCCAATGCAGTAGACTGCATATACATATATATTGGGAGTGTATTTATATTTGGGGAATGTTAAGAAAACCTCCTACAGTCCATGTCAATGTCATCCCATCAAGAAACCACGCCTCACAGTTCTACTCAGGCCCTTGATTAATGTCGTGCCCGATATGCAAAGATAAGCCCGAATTGCAATGATACATAATCAAAAGGATGTTGATGGTCGGTTGTTTCATGTGTAATATGGATGGTTAATTTGTAGTGTAGTTATTATTACACAATTGAAGGCAGCTAGTTGTAAGCTGCTGCTATGAGAGGCCTTCATACAGATCAGATGTAGGATGCACTATATTCCCTATATAGTGCAATACTTTTGAGCAGACCCTATGGGTCCTGGCCAAAAGTATTGCACTATAGGGAATAGTGTTCCATTTGGGATGCAGACCTAGTCTTCAAGTCTACTATAATATCATATATGGACAAGAAACCTTCCTATCAATAACTTAACTTTTGAGCGTAATCATTATTTTTTATATTTTATATGTAGCCCATTGTTGCCCTCTTGTGGTGTGTGTATGTATGTGTGGTTGTGTGTGTGTGTGTGTGTATGGAGTTTTATGTTAGCTTGTTACATACTTTTCTAATGTTTTGTAAGCAGTGAGACTGACTATGAGTGGGATACTTCTGCACAGGGTTGGGGAGTAACTGATGTAATCACTTACATGTAATCAGATTACAAAAAAAAACCTACTTGTAATCAGTACGTTACCAGCTACAATATTGTAATCAGATTACAGATACTTTTGAATAAGTAAATTACTTCTTGGATTAATAAAAAATTCACAAAGGATGTTTACGAGAAAAAAATTACATTATACGTCACCTTTCTGACATTCAACTTGGCATGGAAAAAGGCACAAGTTTGAGTTTGTTCCTGTGAGAGTCTGACCAGAAGTACGAAAAAAGTATGAACATGTATGCACTAACTAACTGTATCCAGAGCGTCTGCTAAATGACTCAAATGTAAATGTGAGTCAGAGACCAAATGCGTTTAATTAATAATTTTTGTCTTCTAATGGCTCTTAAAGGGAAAGTAATCCAAAAGTAACGTAATCAGATTACGTTACTGGGTTCGTGTTATCCAAAAGTGACTTCACTGTTTTCAAATGTTGTACAGGTAACTAGTAACTAACCGATTACATTTAGAAAGTAAACCACCCAACCCTGCTTGTGTTTAAGGTGTGAATGCTTTTTTCTGTGTTTTTTTTTTTTTGCTCTAGCACTAACCCATATCTCATATTTCTCTCTTTTTGTCTCCTTCTCGACCTTGATGTTGGACTCTTGTTTGTGAGCACAGAAAAGCCAAAGCTGGTACAATGTAAGTCCCTACCTCTTCTCCTACCTCTCCTGGGTGAGCTGTATGTTACTGTGGGTGATGTGTTGCACGTTCCGATGGCACAGTGGGTTGGAGCAAGGTGCTTGCAGTTGTGGGTTTGATTCCCACATGGGCCACATACAGTAAAAGGGAGGGGATGTGTTTGTGTGAAGTTGCTTGGGAGAAAAGCATCTGTTAAAAAGACCATTATGACCATATTATACATTTCAGTGATATGGGTAGGACCGGTGTTCATGTTATCAGACTGTGTTGCACATTGTCATTTTGCTTGTTGGCTGTTGCAAGATTTAGGTCTACCAGAGAGTTTATACATTTTGGTGTATCATGCTATACCTAATCTGTCTTCGAATGTTGCTTTTGGCTGAACATGAGAAAAGTTATCATTTTTAACAACAGATGAGAGGCTTTGAATTCTGTTGATTTGCAACCCAACAACAACCCATTTTAAAAGCATATTTCTCAGGGGGGCGTGGTGAATGATTTGAGGAAGTGTTGTATGGATGCCTACTTTGCTTCCTCTCCATATATCATTTTAAAAGAGAGCACATGGGGAAACCGATAGAGCCAACCGTTGCTATGCAGATTTGAAAAGTCCTGCCTGTGTACTTCCCCTACAAAGGGTCTATCAACATATTCCTGGTAATGATGATTATGAATTATTATTTATCCAAAGAAATGAATGCAAATCAGAGGCAAATTTTAAATTCCATCCAATGAATCATGAAAATGTCCTCAGTTGTGATTCGCATTGCTCCATGGTGAATAGTGAATACACATTTAACAATGCAGTTGCCTAGTGGGATTTTTCCTATGGGAAATGGTGAGATCTTAGACAAATGACATACAGAATGAAGTTGTTCAGTCAAGTGTGTTTATGTTTGTGTGGTGCACACCTTCATGTCTGCATATATGCACATGTGTGTGTGTGTGTGTGTGTGTGTGTGTGTGTGTGTGTGTGTGTGTGTGTGTGTGTACGTTTGTGTATTCGCTTTTCTGTTTGAATGCGTTGGTGTGTATGTGGGGCTTTTGTTGGATTTTGTTGCCTCCTGACTGTAACCATGGTCTGTGTTCCCGGACTGTAACCATGGCCTGTGTTCCCTGACTGTTCCCATGACACTGTTTTTAGGTGTCCATTGAACACACATGGTAGCCTTTGGTGCTGTCATTCATGTTTAGATTTGGGCTACCTTTTGGTGGTTAAGTAAGACTAGGTTTACACTCCAAGCGTTCTCCTCAGCAAAACATCACTGACGCTTGAGTAAAGTTACAAATTCTGGCATACACTGAAATCTCCATCCAGAGCTCTCCATACGTGGTGTGTAGTGAAGTCACAAAGCAGAACTTTGCTGAGTCAATACGGAGTGCCCCTATAGTGGAGTCTAAGTCCTGCCTAACTGGACTACAGTGATTGACGACAGTATGACAGGTCATGCCTAACTAGATACAGATGAGGTGTTTCTGAACCTAACAGTTTGTAGTGGCCTGTAAAACAAACCCGTTCTTGGGTCATAAACCGCCATATGACTGAGCAGCTGAGAAGCCGTTTTAGGTCTTGTTTATTTGTTTCTTTATTAGGATCCCCGTTAGCTGTTCCAGAAGATGTTCAGCTACTCTTCCTGGGTCCACAATGTCTTGTGTTTACTGTCTTCAGTCGTGGCCAAAAGTTTTGAGAATGACACAAGTATTGGTCTCCACAAAGTTTGCTGCTTCAGTGTTCTTAGATCTTTATGTCAGTAGTTATTATGGTACACTGAAGTATAATTACAAGTATTCCATAAGTGTCAAAGGCTTCCATTG